>CAJFCP010000132.1:193908-231549 GCA_904066005.1 Synergus itoensis | reverse complement strand
GGTAACGCGTTACTGTCAAACACTGCTGACCAAACTATGGTTGCACCAACCATAGATATGGTAGCCCCATATTTTTCAATATTTATGGTTGGCCCAACCATATCTTTTCTCTCCGGACATCAATAATTTTTTTAAATAATCTTCTTCAATCATTTGACAAATCTAAACTCCGCATTGGATCTGCAAAATCGTTCCTTTAAGTAAATACTCTTCTGGAGATTCAACTCGAATATTTCAGATCTTTCGAATGCTAACTAAATCACAAGAAGATGTATGCACGGTCGAACGGACACGAACGGACGACAAGGAGATTTTCCAATTGCTCAACCAGTGAATCCGAAATATCGTCGAAAACGACAAGGTGCACCGAGAAACGCGGCATGTCTTGCAGAAGTGGAAAAGCGATGGCGTTGCTCTGTTCGGTGGACACTGATTCTGACACTAACGCAAACGCAAAACGCGAACGCAACAGCTGCCACCGATTTATTTTGGATTTCGTTGGTTCGGGACCATCGCGAATATGTGTCTCTTGTTTGTATTGGTGAAGTAGAAAGATGTGTTTGTATGCTTGTGTATGTATAAGTGTATATGACGAGTTTGCCTTCCTCATCCCTCAGCATCCCTCAGCATCCCAGTGAATTTACGCCCCACAAGCTCCCGACCATACGACGTCACTGCCCGGCTCACCCCGCAAGTTCCGCAGCCTCACGGGCTATTTTCAAGCGCGGGAAATAAAGCGCAGACTGCATTTTTAGCCTAAGAGCGACGGTCAGCTCATTTTCGTCCTCCTCAGCGCTTCAAGGGGTTATATTCGGGGAACTATCTCGTGATCTTTTTCTGATTGTTCTTTTTCCTCAACTTTTTTTTTTCCTTTCTAGTTCTTTGCACATTCTTGATGCACTTTTACGAGGTTTGGGAAGATCAGGAAATGGGGTTGATGATTGTTTTTATGATGGAGATTATTTGAATTGTGAACTCGTTGAATTCATTTAATGGCTTATGACATCATAAATTTCGTAGAATGGTACAAAAAATAGGCTATTTTTTCAACTCGTATACATTTAGAACAGAAATCTTGAGGACACTTAGAGGATGTTCTTTTTGAAAGAAAACATGTAAAAACTGCATTCAGAAGCTGTAATTATATTTATTGGCATTAGCGGCTGTTTAATCTATGTTTTTTAATGTCATTTCACGAGAATGAAGAATATCTTTTGATATACTGGCGACATGCGACGACTTTTATTTTATATTTTATCGCAGCATCATGAGAACCAATATGTGAGCCAAACAAGCAAGAGGCTCTTTGGCTTCTTGTCAATGCATTTAGATCAGAAGAATGTATGCCGTTAGACGAACATTAACGTGACCAGTGTCCTATAAGGAACCTACTTTTCTGCAGTAATCAATAAATATTTATATTTTACGTAATAACATATTTTTCCTGGAATTTAGTAACTTTTACTATTTAAAATTGCAATGTTTGCTAAGAAAATTGTAAACCCTGCTATTCACTTTGTAAAAGTTACAATTTGAAATAGTAAAACTTACTAGATTCCAGGAAAAAGGCGCATTTTGACTATTTTAAATGGTAAATTCAGCCATTTCTTTTCACTTTATTTTTTCCGTGTAAGTTTATTAATAAACTCAGTTTTTTTTTCATTTAGCTCAGTTTTTACGGAAACAAGATTTATTTAAAGTATCGAAGTGGCATTTTCTTTTAATTTGAACAATATAAAACGTAATAAATCAATTTAATGAACCTCTATAAAAAATGTCAGAGCTCGCTTCTATTTTCCTTCACCCTCAGAGAATTTCAGAATATATTGCTTCGATGAGGCACTAATTACAGTCCACATTTTCCACTCAAGTCTCTTCCCGTATTGTTGCAGTTTAGCGGCCGCATGAGGCTTTTTTATTGCCTCATTTGCCTTTTCCAGCCGCAAAGTGAGCACAGTCGGAAAATAACAAACAAAAAAAGCGACACAAGTTCCAACCCTTTAACGCGAGAGTGCGAGATACCGCGTAATTTCAGTGGTGTAGCTTTAACGATATTCTGTAGGAACGAGGACGCGAGGCGTCGCGTCGCAAAAGTTTTTCCTTCAGGAAGGGGTAGGTCGGTCGAGAGAGAAAAGGCCTGGGAAGAAGGTTGGGGTGAAAGTAGGGGGAAAAATCAAGAAAGTCGGCGCCAAAGCTAGAGGGAGTTTTAATATTTAGATTCAATTACGAAAGAAAGGAGAAGACATCGTTATGCGGCAAATTGTCGCAGTGAAGACCTCTGTGGCGAAAAAAAAGATACAAAAAAGAAGCTACCCTCTGATTGAATTTCTAACATCACCTGACTTTTCAGGGTTCTAAATATTAACTCTATTTTCACGATTTTAAACTCTCAGTCACGAGGTCATGATTACTTATGAATTTATTATAATTTGAAAATTATTTATACATTATGAGAGGAACAAATTGTTTGGAATTAGGATGGTAACCCAATTCACGACTGAATGCGAATAAAGAACCATTTTTCTGCCAATTTGAACAAAGTAGACATTTTGTCAAGTACAAATTGCACGAGAAGAGTAGAAATTGCAGACAGGCGCTCGAGTGTGCAGAAAATTATAGAACACACCGGCAAAGTGCATTGATCGTCAACCAGCCGCTTAAATCTGCGTTTATACTGACGCTTTTAGAGCCATTCAAGATCTCGAAAGAAACATAAGCAAGAGCACTTGGCTCTATACCATAAAAAGGAAAAGCATTCATACCATAAGGAACTCTTGGCATCATATCATAAATACGCGGATCCTGACGTAATTCAAGACAAAGTTACTTTCGAAAAAAGAAATCACAACTACCTTATCAATTATATTTAGAAAACTTTATGCTCGTCTTCTAATTATTTTGTTTATTTAAAACGTTTCTCAGGAAAGTGAGAATCGCTTGAAGGTTTGTATGAGAAATCCGGATAAGAAGATTCTCTTTGCCGAAGAGCACGTGGCTGTTTCTTGGCGTTCGCCAAATCAACAAGGTTACCCTGCGTACGAATTACGGGTTTACGAATCTTTGGCAGCGACCAAACCAAGGTTATAATAGCCACGTGCACGCGAGATTCATTTCAAGCCACGTGTTGTTTCACATGAAAGTTGTCATATCCCGCTTATTCTTGATCGCCCAACTTAATCTAAACAAAAATATCGCTTTGAAATACTTTATCATTTCGGAAGAAAATATCATTTTATCCACCTTCTTGATCATTTATATATTTGTCCTGTTCTTTCCATTTGAATTCCAAATTAACATCTCCCACCGAAGATATGCAGATGTTTATATCTCCGGTGGGAGGTGTCACGTCCAGCGACCGGAATTAATTACAATAAATAAATTACAAGTAAAAATTGTGTTTTCGACAGCAGGAACCAGCGACTGATTGTAATTTACTCTCAGTCTTGAAGTAAAAACTAATTTAGATGAGAGGGAGTTGTTTTTACTCAATTGAAGGCAATCCTTTAAGGGTAGTTAAGAAGTGGGCATCGTTTGACTTCTATGCAATTTTTTCGCAAGTCTGGAGGCGGATTGCGAACGGGAAAAACGTCTTTGGTGGCGGGAGTTGCCTCCTTCCATCGTTCAAAGGAGTTGGGCGACGGGAATGGCGAGGATGGAGTGAGATGGGGGTAGGAGGTTAAATTCAGGCCACCCCCGTAAGTATACAGTGTGTAATCTATAGCCACGCGGCTCCGCGAGTATATATGTCTATCGGTAGGTACATGGATGTACTCACACATGGTAAGACACGTTATATAGAAAGATATATATATAGATATACATATATATATGTACATATATCTCGCGCTATGCGCCTATCGATTCGGTTTTTCGGGTGCAGGCCTCGTTTCGGCACTCGCGATGTACGTGTCTCACCCAATCTGTGTGGGTCTACATCCTATCAAAATTATATACCCTACCTCTTTGACTTTACGAGATCCCCGCTTATGCTAATTGGCGAAACATCCCTCCAACACTTTCTCCAAAACGATCCCATTTCCGTAATGAGACACTAATCCGCTCTGATAATAATGGAAATTTCAAGAGAATTTATTGCTGAGTGTAGAAAGTGGAACGGAAACTAGGAATTAGAAAATTAAAGGAGTTCAGAGTGAACTTCACTTAAAATATATTCAATTTACGGGGGTAAAATTGATGAATGGGGGTTTTGAAAAATCGTAGCTTGAATATTTTCTTAAAAGCAAAAATAGTTGAAAGATGACTTTTTAGTTTCTTTGTATCGATTGCAATAAAGCACTAAAGGAAACGATTGTCGCAATGGCGAAAGTCCCTTGTGAGTAACCCTCTGGGTTGATCGACCTCCTAGACGGAAACCCAAGAGAGCTTCTTATCGAAAATTTCACACACGTAGAAACCAATCTGATTGAGGTAAAAATAAAATCTTCTTTAAATAAAAAGAATTGTTAGTAAACTTTCGTGAACGTGATTTGTTTAGTCGAGGAAATTTTCTCAAATGTTAGTCATTTTTATGGATGTAATCATTTATGAAATTCTCGAAAGCATTCTTAAAAAATTGAAACGGAAATAGAATTCTAAAGAAAGAATAAGCTCTCACAATCGAAATCAGAATTTTCATAAAAATGTTCGCTTTCCTCGCTTAAAATATACGAACATATTTCATCAAGTTTTTCAGGAATACTTTTCATCAATTCAAATTCAGTGTTTTCATAACTTTTCTTTATGTTCTCTAGATTATTTTCCAATATATTGGGTTGAAGTTTCAGACGTCTAGTCCGATGAATTTATTTTATTTCATTTTATTTTTTACATTTACTTGATTAAGAATATCAAATTTATCTTATCTTTATTTACTAACAAATTTACCTGACGTTGCTCGAGATTTTAAGAAGTTTCCAGTTTTTATATAGGGAATTTAATTGAATTTCAAACGAATTCAAAAGATTTTCAACAAATTTCAAGCCATTTAAAGTTATTTTAATAAAGTAAAAGGAATTTCGAAATATTTTTAACGATTTCAGGATATTTTAATTATTTTAAGAATTGAAAAAGAATTTAAAAGATTTCAAGGGATTTACAAAAATTTTCTAGCTATTTAAAATGTTTTAAAAAGGTAACAAAAATAAGATTAAAAATTTAAAAGAAAATTTAATTTTTTTAAATCCTAAAAATCTCTTAAAATATCTTAAAATACCTTAAAATTCTATAAAATGCCTTATAATTCCAGGACATCTTTTAAAAATCGATAACTATTTTCAAAAGGAATTTGGAGAGTTTTCAAGATCTTTCAAGTAATTTCAATGAATTGCAAGGGATTTTGAAATATTCAAAACGATTTCAAGATATTCCGGGTAGAAATTCCCAAACCTGGCCCAGACCGGTGATGGAACGCAGAACCTGACCGGGCCCAGAACTAGCACGATCGAGCCAGGTCTGGGCCCGGTCGGGTTCCGCGTTCCATCACCGGTCTGAAATCATCCGATCTGGGCCCGAAAGGGGCCACAGCAAAATTTCTACCCGGGATTTTAAATGATTGAAAGGATTTAGTAGGGATTCTAAAGGATTATAATTTGTTTAAGGATTTAAAAAGAATGAAAAAGATTTCAAGAGTTTTACTCAAATTTTCCAGTTATTTAAAATGCTTTTAAAAAGGCAACAAAAATAAGATAAAAAATTTAAAAGAAAATTTAATTTAAAAAGTTCGAGAACTTTACAAATTTTTTAATTCAAAAACTTGTTTTAAATATCTCTTAAAATTTCAGGAAATCTTTTAAAACTCTTAAAAATCTCTTGAAATCACTTGAAATTCTACGAGCAATGCCGGATAAATTTCTACTAATAAATAACTAGGGTAAACCGGGGCAAAGCCGACCGGTGAGGTAAAGGTGACTTTGCTTATAACGTTGTTATTATTTAACAATTTTAATTCCACTTTGCACAAAATAAATCTATTTCATTGTAGAGATAGTGTTACTTACTTAAATCTTGAAAATTGACGTTATAAAAGAAAAATTATACCGAAAACAGTTTTGACAACGAAAGAATGGAAGATTCGCTGGCAGAAATATAACACTTCTGACGTTAATGTTAATACTTAAAGTATGACAATTTGATATTTTGATAGTTGAAACAATATCACATCACGTAATTATAATAATTAAACGTAATTCAAGTCTAAAATACATCAAATCTCGTAAATAATTTAGGCCTCATCACTGGGGTAAAAGCGACCATTTAATAGTTTGTAGGCTAGACACCTTTGCGTGTAGTCTGCAGGCTTGCCAACATTTGGCGACTTTATTTCTCTTGGATCTGAGATTGACGAATAAACACTTGCGTTAAAAAGATAGACCAATAGAAATCAAGGTCAAGTCGACAATTTGGTAACAAATTGCCAATGTTGGCAACTCTGGTAGTCTGTCACCAGTAGAATGTCAACAAAAATAAGAGGTTATATCGTATCTGATCGTAGCTATCACTATTTTTATTCAAAATAACTTATTCTTCTTTCTGCATATGTTTAAAGGTAATTTGACAAATACTTTCAATAACATAGAAGCTAATCATTATATTTTGCAATGTTCAAATCTTTTGATTTTCATAAAAAGCTACAGGTCGCCTTTACCCCAAGGTGTGGGGTAAAGCCGACGAAGTACAGCTTGTTAGAAATAACTAAATTATTAAATCATTGTTTTATTTATGTGATTAATGCATAGAGAAATATGATATGTAATAATGTAGGATTCGAAATGAAAAAAAAAATAGATCAGTTCCATATCATATTAACTTTTAAAAAATCATTCACTATTAACTGGTCGGCTTTGCCCCGGTTTACCCTACAAATTTTTGGTTTTGGAAACTATGGAAAATTTTTGTTGATAATTTTATTCCAATAAATCTAAAAAAAATCATCAGACTATACGTGTGAAACTTCAACCGAATTTCCAATATACTAAATCCTGATAGAAATTACCTTATGTGTTGGGAATATGTATTTGAAATTATGGCTCGAATATAAGAAATTTGTGGTAACAGGGAAAGTATTGTAGATTATTATAGGATATGTAGAATGTCAATGTAAAATTTAGAGCAACCCATAGAAGCATGGGTTATTGGGATGGTTATTGTAGGTTTGGAGAGAGTTAGGCGCAGGAGGTGGGCCGGATAGACTGGGAATATATTTATTAATTTGGCAACGGTCCCGAGTGTATAGCTGGTGGCCCCTTACGTTACTACGTTATGACGCGAACAAAGCGACTCCACGATTTCTTTATAGGCAATTCCGGGGTCTACATAGAGTATTGTAAATATTACAGCCCCTCACTCTCCAACAAAATCCTCTTGACTATGTTGCCCCTCTGAGTGCCGACCGCCGAATTCGAGACTTCACCTCGATTCATTCCGCCTCTTTGACTCCCTTCGCTCTTACGGATATGCTTACTTTTTTTTGCACTTTATGGCTCCGCGCATATATCGCGACTTCCGGTTTCCTCGCGATTCGACGTCCCGGAGTGAAAAGCCATTCCGAGAGAGTTTGTTTTCCCTATTTTTCCTATTTTCATCGCTCGCCATCGTTTCTGTAATCGCTAATACATCAAACGTAGAAACGTAAAATGTGCATGTATGTTCAAAGGAATGGGCTTAATTTTGAAAGCTCAAAACATTTTCTTGAGTAATTCACGAAAATATTAAATCCATCTCACTGTTAAACGCCAGAAAGAAGTTTCTTTGAATCAACTTTCTTTGAATCAAGGAAATTCTAGTATTGATATACGGTCAAAGAAACATTTGTTTGATTTAAAGAAATTTTTTTGTTAAATTTTTTTATTTGATTTAAAAAAATATTTCTTTAATTTAAACTGAAAAAAAACGTGTTCACGAAAAGAATGCATTTCCGAAAAGCTTCTTCTTCTGTGCAATCGCGTGGTGGATTATAAGAAAATCTTTCTTTGATTCAAAGAAATAATTTGTTTATTTCAAATTACTGACTCTAAAGAAATTATTTCTTTCATTTAAACTAGTAACTTTTTTGAATCAAAGGAATTGTGTTTTAAATCAAACAAATCACTTAAACAAATAGTTCCTTAAGTGAAAGAAACTACGTGACGTCATTTATTAAAATCAAAGAAATTTTCTTTTAATATAAAAATATTTGTTTGTTGAATCAAAAAAACATATGTCAAAGAAATATTTTCTTTAATTTCGTAAGAACTTTTTTCTGGGCGTAATTTTGAGTTGAAACATTTTTGAGACAAGAAAACTGATTAAAGCACGAGAATTTGTTGCTACGTAACAAATTTCTCACCAATGGCATTCTGTGCTGAGAGGTATAAATCAAAACCAATTGTTCACCCAATTGCAACCTTTCTTTTTGCGCGAGTTCCAATATTTCAAGCAATTGTGCGAGTTGTCGTATCACGCGATTGACCTCTTTAATGTCTTATATTTGGCAAGTTTTACGGTGGAAGATATCGCTGCTTAGCTTCTGGCACTTGTCTCCTTTTCATTCACCGATCTCGCATTGATATCTATCTACATAGAAATATAGATGTATGGCACGATTTGCGATCTCCAATTCCAAATAAAACAAACACGACATACAGCAGAGTCGCATCCGAGGATCATTCGCATCGAGCGAGTCGCTGGGTCTGGAATTCTAACGATTTTACATACAGATTGAACCCGCCTCCCAACTCGATCCTGGTGCTTCAGACAGACTGAATGAATTATATCTTCCAACCAACCCCATCTCATTGCAAGACTCTCTAGATTAGAAAACTCGGAAACGCATGGTGACTCGAGGCACTGGAAGAATTGTTTTTTCCGGGCGTACGTCCTTTGCCCGTAATTCTTTATCGGAGACAAGAAGTTCGTTTTTTTATTTTCGCGTCGGCACAATCGTCTGGCTGTAAGTCCTAATTGCGTTCAAGTACTCGAGCTACTTGCCATTGTACTGCAGACAGCATTGCTGAGCTCTTCATTTTCAGGAAATCTTTGTTGTAAAGACATGTGCAATTAAAAAAAAAAAAGTTACTAACGTTTCAACGCTTTTCAAAGACCACAGTTAGGTCATTTTGCTTCAAGGAATTAATGAGGGCTATGACAACAGTGATCCTATCTTAAAAAAGTGATGTAATGAAATTTCTCGAACATCTCGCATCCTGAAAAATTTTACAAAATAATTTAAATGATTAGAAAAATATCTTGAAAACCCTTCAAATTTTACGAAAACCTTCGAAATTCTTGTAAATTCTACAAAATCTTTTTAAAATTATAAAAATCTTTTGAAATACCTCAACAAAATTCCCTGACAAAATTTAAAATCCTTTCATCCCACAAAATATTTCAAAAGTCATAAATATCTTTTGAAATATATTCAAAATATTTTCAAAATCCATTAAAGTCACTTGAATTCTCTTAAAATTCCTGAACATTCCGTGACAACATTCAAAATCCCTTAAAATCCTTTAAAATTCTCAGAAACATTTTGATATTTCGAAATTCCCCGAAATTCCACAAAAATATTTTAAATTTCTTAATATCCTATCACGGAAAAAAAGGTATGGTTGGGTCAACCATATATATTGCTAAATATGGCGCATCCATATTATATGGTTGCACCAACCATAGAATAGTTGCAGGAACCATAGACAGATGGTTGCTGCAACCATATAATATGGATGCGCCATATTTAGCAATATATATGGTTGATCCAGCAATACCTTTTTTTCCGTGTACAAAAGCATTTTAAAATTATAAAAATCTTTTGAAATCCCTCAATGAAATTCCCTGATAAACTCTAAAATCCTTGAAATCTCATCAAATATTTTATAAATCATAAAAATCTCTTAAAATTTCTAGAAACTTCTTTAAATTATTTAATATTCTACAATATCTATTAGAATCTCTTATCCTTTAAAATGCATTAAAATCATTATAAATCTCATCAAATTCCATGAAATCCTTAAAAATTCCATGAGATATTTTAAAAATCAGAAAAATATCTTAAGTTCTCTTAAAATTCCTTGAAAATTCCCGAAAAAATTTGAAATCGCCTCAAACACCTAGAAACACTTTAAAATCTATTAAAATTTCATGAAAATCATCGAAATCGCTTAAAATGCATTGAAATCTCTTAAAATTCTTCCAAATTTCAAAAAATGTAAAATCCCTTAAAGTTCTTAAAAATCTCTTAAAATTGCATGAATTCCTTTAAAATCCCATGAAATATCCTGAAATACCTTATAACACTACGCAATCTTTTTAAAATCCTAAAAATCTTTTTAATTTCGTAAAAATCAT
This sequence comes from Synergus itoensis, assembly GCA_904066005.1. Taxonomy (NCBI): domain Eukaryota; kingdom Metazoa; phylum Arthropoda; class Insecta; order Hymenoptera; family Cynipidae; genus Synergus; species Synergus itoensis. The sequence goes on along the minus strand of CAJFCP010000132.1, from coordinate 221,229 downwards.
TTTAAAATCGTCAAAATCCTTTAAAATTCCTAGAAACCTCTTCAAATTCCTCTCTAAAAAAAAGTAATGTAACGAAATGTCTCTAAAATATCGCATACATTGTTTTTTCAAATCTCTTTCTTTCTTTCAAATGCTCTCTTAATTTGAATCAGTGAAATTCCGCTGATTTAAATTAAAAGAGTGATTGGCTATTGAATGACTTGCAGTTGCAGTTGTAAAATGTAAAAAATGCTAGTTTTATTAAAAACAGGGCTGAATTGGCATTGAAAAATGGCTCGGGAATAATACACTAGACCGGCCCACTTTTGGCAAGGGTATAAAAACAGAAACATGATTATTAATCGTTTTTGAATGTTTAAATTTTTTAAATTTACTTCCAAATTTCCCTTCCTGGAATTTTTCCCGATTTTCCACATTACCAATTCGGGCCTAATTAAAAGGAACATGCAATCTTTGACTAAAAAATGAAACAGTTTTTAAACTTTGAACCCAGCTGGGAATTACAGAAGCTAATTATTGATTTCTCCACAAATTAGAGGCTGTTGATGGACGCTCTCTTTGAATTATTCTCGTCTATAAATTAGTCTCTCGATATCCATAATCGCGATTATATATTATTATCTCTATACACCATACAGTTCATAAAAGCTCCCTCCTATTACTTAATCTCTCTTATCATCGACCCAAAAAATACATAAACTCTGCAGCTTAACTGCCCCTTTGCAATTACATCCCTCCGATATATTTCCCGAAATTAAAGATCGAGATTCCCCAAAACCCATATTATCAAACCATATTTGTTACTCTTTTTTTCGCCTCTTTTTTTTCTTAAAGAGTTATGAGAAGATAGGTGAGACAACGATAGTGAAGGGATGGTTTGGGTGAGCTCGTTAGATGAATGGGGCCGACATACGTAGTAAGGGGGTGCTAGTTTGCATAAATTTAGGAAATACAGGGTGGAAAATCGATATCCGCATAGAGATTATAGATGGTGGTTGGTAGGCGCCGCGTAGCCGCAGCCTCCGTCGCGACGGCGTATGCGCTACATGTCTACACTCTCCCGCCTCTCGTCTCTGCGTATGTGTGTATCAATGTGTTCTCCTGTACTCATGTACTCCTACACTTCTCTGTTCAAATAGTTCAGTAGGTGTTGGTGAAACTACTACACTCGTTTCGCTCAGCCGTGCACGTTTCGCGTCCTCTCGTCGTGCGCCGGAATTAAAGTAGTCGATATCATCCTGTGCGGCCTCCCTGTGTCTTGAAATTAAGGGAAACGGATCTAAAATGCCCTCGCCACTTCACACTCAACTGCTGCAGTCTGAACATCCAACCGAATTAGAATCAAAACTTCCCTCCGGAATTTTAAATAGATTTTTTTCATTTCTATTATAGATGTCTTTTATCCCTAATATATATTTATCTATTTGACAGAAAAAATATTGAACCTGGTTCGGGTCATTGACTCTTATAAATTTTGCAAAGTAGGAGTTCAATTCATTATTATTGAAATTTTCAAAGGTTTTTCAAAGAAATAGAAAGTGAATCCAAGATTTATGGTTCATAAGCACATGCAATCAAATGCTTTGCCAACTATGCTACTTGAGCAAAACAGCCAATGTGTCTCTTAATTTGTAATCACTGACACAGAAATTAACTGTTTATATCATAAACTACGAATACATGCTCGTAACTCGCGCTTTTTATTACTTAATGAATTCAAGTCTCTTAATTTGTATATATTTTGTTATAAAATGTAATCAACACCTATCGAGCAATTCCTTTCATATATATTAATGTCTTTAAGAGACTTTAAATCTTTCTGTAATTTGTAGAAAGTCTGAAAAAGTTTTTTATCTAAACTTCAGATTAACGAATTCCTTCAACTATTGAAAAAAAAATAATGAAAAACTTCCACATACGAGCTCTTAATTTTCAATATTAAAATCCTAAATATGGAAATGAGACCGCAAACTCAAATCCCTAACGATCTAGTCAGCCGATCGATTTTAAAGGAATCCTTTTCCAAGTATAAATCCCTCCGTCTACTCACTAAATACCGCAGCATCGCGGGATTAAAATATTGATCCACAAGGGAGAATGGGAATTGCGGTAGAGAGAAGAACTAGCAGCAGGGGGTTGAAAAATAAAAAAAGAATCTAACATGTCCGAAAACCAGAGTTAATGTATTTTTAATTAATAATCGAGCTTCAATAAATACTTAAATATAAAAATAGGAGAATTTATATTTTCTAGGCGTCAAATTAGCAGTCTTACATTAGCAGAGGTTTTTAATTACCTTCCGCAGGAAAAAAATTGGCTTTTCTACGTGGGATCGAACCCCGGTTTCCCACACATAACAATCGCGGATTACCAGAGCTGGGTAACTATTTCAAATGAATTCATTTCAAATAAGAAGAAGAAACCCATTTTGCATTTTCCATCTTAAATATATTTTCAACCTATTTTCCACTTAAAATACCATTTTCCACTTTTTTTTGGTTCTCATGCCCTAGACAAGTTAGATAATCACAGGTCAAAAAAAAATTTCTGGGGGGTTTCTGCTTTAATGCATAAATTCCGATTCTGTACATCGAAAAGTAAGTTTTCAAGTTTTTGGGTTGATTGCAATCAAAAATAATTATTTCTCAATAAAAGTGACTCAAATGTATAACAAAAATTCGTTGAATAGTAATTTATAATAAAATTATGAGACAGCAAAACAAAAAAAAGCAAAACTTTAAAAAAAAGTAAAAAAAGCAAAAAAGAAGCAAACTTTTAACAAAAAAAAAACTATCGTTCCCTTTATTAGTTACGCAAAAGAAATCAAAATTTGATATTTAGAACTCGGACCAAAAATTTGTGTTTACCGGCGTAAAGAATAATAATTATTCTTTATGAAATTATATGTAATTATAATTTATAATTTACTTTGGAAATTAAATTAAACATTATTAAAGATAACAAAAATTCATTTTGCATTTTCCATTTTAAGTATAAGATAGAAAACCATTTCTATTTTCCATTTTAAGTGGATTTTGTAAACCTATTTTGCATTTTACACTTTAAATACATTTTGAGAACCATTTTACCCAGCTCTGCGGATTACACACTAAGTTGTTACCGATGAGGCATGGAAATTGGAAAATATTGAAAAATATTGATTTTAAAAAAATATATCGTTTACGATGTTAATTTTTTCAGTGCGAGTGTAAAATATTTTAAAATTAAAAAAGTACTCACTTGGAGTTCCTCCTTGCACTGACGTTCCTCTTCGAGACTCATCCGCTTCTCGTGCTTCTTATAGTAACGCCTTTTGGCGGCTTGTAGGTTAAACCACGTGTACGAGAAAGACTTCACGAATGGTAGGAGGGCCTCAATGAATGGATGGAACTCATCCTGAAATCAAAGACGTCCATTTCACGTTCCACTTCACAGTCCACTTCATTTACCACCGCTCTTAATGCCTCTCCACCTATTTGAAAACCATCAGACAATAGCTACTTTCCGTGTTACGGCATACCAGTCACTATTTTCATGCATCTCCTTTCCTCATTTTGTAAGTAAGAACACAGAGTGCGGATATTTTTCTAACATAAGGTAGAAGAAGAAAGAAGAAGGTTTCAAGGAAGTGGTTTCAGATTTTTAGAATGGTATGCTTTATGCTTTTCACAAATTAACAACTAAAAAAAGATAGCATGCACTTCTTCATTTACTCAGTGTTTTTTTTTTTTGCCAGTATTTGGGACAATTTATTATAACAGTTCTTTCAATATACAACCCTTCAATTTTTAAATAATTGACGATCCTCAATTGTTCGCATTAAGAACATTTTCTCTAGGAAATTTACAACTTCTCAACTTATACGCAGAAAATTTCTAGAGAGAGGTTCAAGTGGCACTCCACGTGACTTCCACGTGGAGTTACGCTCTCTTAATTCCCATGGTTCCCTTCATTCATGTGGTGTTTCACTCGGAATTTTATTTATAACTCAGGGGTGGAAAATTTGGAAAATTTGTTTTCAAAGTTCAAAATTCTAAATTTGAAACCACATTTCATTTGAATAACAATTTTTCGGTTGAAAGATTTGGTATCACCCAGAGATTCGGATGACATTGCTCCCTAAATTTGAAACAGTAAAAATACCACTGATTGAAACAGTGTATTTTGTGATAACTGGTAAGACAGTAAACTTTACTGATTTTTCAGTGGAGTTTACTGGGAATTAGTAAAAAAGTACTAAAGTGAACAGTTTTTGGAACTGATAAAACAGTTTTTCGAACTGATAAAACAGTAATACTTACTGGCGCATACAGTTACTTTTACTGATTTACAGTGAAAGCCTAGAGACTGTCGGAAACAGTGAAATTATACTGTGAATCAGTGAGTTTTTACTGTTTCAAATTTATGGAGTGGGTTGAAGTTTCAGACGTGCAGTGTGACGAAAATTTTTATTTTATTTTATTTTTTTTTGCATTTTTTCGATTAAGAATATTTAAAAAATTCATAAAATCATTTTATTTTTATTTATTGACTAGTAGAAATTTACCCGGCGTTGCCCGGGTTTTTAAGAAATTTCAAGGGATTTTATAGATATCTTAAATGATTTTTTATTTTAGGGAATTTCAAGGGATTTCAAGAGATTTTAGTAATAAGTGATTGTAAGGAATTTCAATGAATTTCAAAAGAATTCAAGAGAGTTTAAAAATTTTCAAGAGATTTCAAAACATTTTAAGTGATTTTAAGAAATGTTAAGGAATTTATTCTACTGTGGAGTAAATCAAATGAAATCCCTTAAAATCCCTTAACATTACCTGAAATTCTTTAAAAACTTTTAAATCTTCTGTAAATGTCTTAAAATTGTTTAAAATACATAAAAATTCCTTAAATTTGATTAAAATCTCTTGAAATATCCTGAAATCTCTTTAAATTCCTTAAAATTCGTCAAAAGCAGTTAAAATGTCTTGAAATTTTGTAAAATCTTTGAAAAAATCTATTGATAATTCTTTTCAACTCTTTTAAAAATCCCTTTAAATCACTAGAAATCCCTTGAAATCTTTTTATAATTTTTGAAATCTTATAAGATCTCTTGAAATTTCTTAAAACTATATAAAATCTTTTGCAACTTCCTCTAAATTCTCTAAAATTGCTCCTAGTGAATAAATATAAATGTCTTAAAATTGTTTAAAATATATAAAAATTCCTTAAATTTCATTAAAATCTCCTGAAATATTTTGAAATCTCTTTAAATATCTTGAAATTTCTTTAAATTCCTTAAAATTCGTTAAAGTTAGTTAAAATTAGTGATGGGACATCGAATGGAAAAAATCGATGTCCCATTACTACGACTGAAAACATCGATGTTTTCAAACATCAATACATCGATAACATCGACGTGTAAAACATCGATATCGAGAGTAAAACATCGATGTCCCATCACTAGTTAAAATGTCTTGAAATTTTGTGAAATCTCTGAAAAAAATCTATTGATAACTCTTTTCAACTCTTAAGAATCTCTTTAAATTCCTAAAATCAATAAAAATCTCTTAGCATCCCTTGAAATTCCTTAAAATTACTATAAATCTCTTGAAACAGTTTCATAATTTTTGAAATCTTATAAAATCTCTTTAAATTCCTTAAAATCATTTAAAATCTTTTGCAAATTCTCTAAAATTGCTCCTAGTAAATAAATAAAAATTTTGGATTTTGGGAACGGTGGAAACATTTTTTTTTTTTGTTATTATTCCAATAAATATACAAAAATCGTCAGACTAAACGTCTGAAATTTCAACCCAATTCGGATGATACAAGAAGAACTTATATAGGAGAATGTTTGCAAATTCAAGGACTCTTGCTACTTGACCTTGCACGTATGATACTAGGCTTTCTTTTCCTTAGTACATACATGATACAAGTTCTTCCTGTGAGTTTTATCGTGGAATCTCGGCCATTCAACCGCACTTGACAGAGTGCCGGAACCAGGAGTGAATTTTAGACGCGCTTGGGGCGGTGCCACGTGCTACGCAGGGGAAGGACGAGATTTAAATGTTTAGTACAGAAATGCATAAGCGATTTAATTCGCATTCCATTTCACAATCTTCAGTATTCAGCTTCCAAACAATTTCGTCTTTATACTTTTAGAATAGGAATTTTTAAAACATGATTTTATATGCACATTTAAATTCTTTACTTCTTATTATGAATTCAAATAGAATGCTATTCGAGTCACTATAAAATGCACTTCTCTAATAAACTTCAAGGTTTCTCTAGACGTCATTTGACCTTCGCGAAGTAACTTTATGATCTCGTAGTTCCTCCTTATAATTTTTCATTAATATACCAATATTAATATACTAATATTAATATGCTAATATATTATGACTCTAATTTTTAAAACTTCTGATGTGAAGTTATTAAATGTGAAACCCTTAAAAATTCTACCCCTCGATTGAATAATACTACTGGTTTTCAAGCATAAGGACATGACAGTGTTTGATTGCTTCAGCAAAATCGAGATTTATCAAAACGCTTTGATCTAATAAACGTTTTGGGCTGAATTGACAATAGCATATCAAAACGATTTTCTTGACTCAGCAATATGTTTCGCGAAGCTTCGGAGGTAAATTTCCCAAAAAGATGGAACAACTGAACTAGTATAATGTATTTCAGATTTATCTCGGGAATAAATCTTCCATTTCCAGTAGCAGATGCTAAGAAATTTATCAATGTCCTTCACATATTTGAATATATCTAGTTTCTATACTGCTTTATGGAGATAATGACTAAAAACCTAGTTAAGCTATAACTAAATCCCATAGTATTTAACAGCAACCGGTAGTGACAGTTTAGGACACCTGCACCTGATAAATTCATTGAGATTTATCGGTCCTAATTGTTTGGAAGGCTAGGGTCTGAAAAGGGGGTGAAAGTCTGGGATATAGGATACGGTTTAGGGATGGGGGTAGCTGGAGAAATCAGGCGCGTAAAAGCGTTAACGACACCAACCATCGAGTATTCGCAAGCACTGCGGCCGCTGTGGCACACTACCGTCTGTCTATCCCACTGTCGGTCCAGCTGTCAGAAGCACTGATTCTTGCAGTATCCGTAGTGTTCACAATTGTCCTCCGCCTCTCTGTCACAAGATGATCGTGGCCTCATCTGTTTAACGTGCGCCGGGTTTAGCGCACCGTTACACGATAGCCTTCAACTTTTCACCACAGCACCCCGATCAACGCGATTCTCTTCAACAACTTCAACCCCTTCTTGTTCGCATTTTGTTTCCCGATACCTCTCTTTGCTTCCCAATTCCTCTTTTGTTTCCCAATACTTCTTTTGTTGCCCTTTTTTATTCAGCCCACAACCTCTGCCAAAAAAAATGATCACCCATTCACTTGATGTTGTCACCATGTAGCTAACCAAACCTTTCGTTGGTCGGATACACGGAGCCGTCACCTATTTATTTTGAGCGAGGTCGAAGCTACGAAAGAATTCTCGCGAAATTTGCGTATAGTCATTATAAACTATCTATAGAGGCTGGAGATAATTCAATCCAAAGAGAAATGAGAAAGTTGAAGTGATTTAAGTTTTAAAATGATCTTTAGAGTCGAACCATTTTGTTTGTTCGAAAATAAATTGATCTATTTTCGTCAGAACTCGGTGACGTAGGGAAGAGCTATTTTTTAATGACACTCGGTGAAACTGCGGCAGGTTGTTGCTGTTCAGTTTTATTCATTACCCTACGATTCATCTGATTTTCGATTTCTACATCCGCTACTGCGCAAATTCGCGTTGGTTGTCAGGGTTAAATCAGCAATTTTAAGTCAACGAAAATAATGGATAGAGACTCAGGAAGTTGCGCTTTAGCATCTTCAATTTCTGAAGAAGACCTTCTAGTTTGTACTGATGCAGCAGTTTCCACTCTTAATGACATCATTATACAGATGTCTGACAGGAGAATAGTCTAAAGAAAACCCCAGCAAGAAGACAAAATAAAACTTCATCAAACATTCGTTATCCCATACAAACTTTGGAATACGTAAAATACAAAACCCAAAGGATTATTCTAGAGAAGATTCACTTTCTAGAAGCGAAATAAATTCATATTGATGCTTGAATTCATCAATCATCGCATTCAGAAGAGAAGAGCATAACTGTTAACCATTCTAAAATCTTTTAAGACCAACACTAAAAGAAGTTGTAGATATCTGAAAATATAGAATGCAAAAGGCTATTCTAGAGTAGAACTTTTACAGGAAAAAACATTCTAAAACAGAGTTCAATTCTGATTGTTACTATCATCAATCATCCCATACAGAAGATAAGAACGAGATTGTTATCGGCATGCTGCTTCCTTTAAGGAACAACACTAAAAGAAGAAGTATTCTGATTAGAAGAGTTTATAGTTGTTCCATAAATAATCTCGAAGGGATATACAATTCAAAAACATTTCTAATAATAAGCATAATAATATAGGGTCTATTATTGACCCTAATGTTAAGGAAGAAACAGCCATATTCTTCCTAGATTGAGATACCATCCAATAATTCTCTTTCTCAGAGAGAGAATCCTGTACAATGTACATCTCTGCAAAACCTAATCTGATTACAGTCTTCTCATACAAACAGATTATAATAAACCTTCTACAAATGTGCAAGTCATTCTAAAGTAACTTCACAAGCTAAAGTTGCAAAATCTACAAGTGTGGTTGGTACAATTATGCTCGTAACTTCTACTTCTGCAGCTGAACTAACCACAAGTGCAAAACCCCAACACTTTGATACTATAATCCATTTAAGAGAAAATGGTTAAGCAACCATAGCTTATTACCAAGTCCCAAACCATGATTTATTTTCTCAGAACCATTCCTCTAGAAACAGCTGAAAACACCATCATCAATTCAGTATCATCAATTCTCTTACAGAAGATTTTTAAAAAACAACTTGAGATCTTGTTATGTGAAAATGATCTTCAAAACATTTAGAACAGTTGAACTCAATGCCAAAAATATCTGAGGCTAAAAAGCTCATCAGTTACACCTAAATTCAAGAGAAGACATCGTAATCAAGTTCCTATGTCATCCGAACTCATCCGGACTAATTGGATTTCTAGTCCACCGGCTTCCGACCAAAATAAACCGAACGAGAACCCAAAGAGTCCTAATCCGGATATTCACGATAGGTATTCGGCCCAGTCCATAACATAACACACATCCCAGATGATCATCATCAAAGTCGAAATCGTCAAGTATTTTCAAAATCCTTGAGATCTTCTGGGATATGTATACTGCTCTGGGTCCTACTAGATGATAAGAACAAATATCCAAACTAATGAGGCTGGAATTTATGTTCTTGCTCGAAGTAAAGGCACTTGATTCCAAAATCGAATTCGAGTTAGGATCTCGTTTCACTTCCGTCTGACCTCGGTTCGACGATTCTCGAAATATCGCGACACACCGTTTCGACTTAGAATCTCGATTGAAATCACTACGTGGCGGTCCGTTGGCATAAGACGGAGACGACGTTGGTCGTCGCGACGACACTGAGACGCCGGTGGAAGAAACGCGCGTATCTAGACGCAAGTCGCGCCGAAGGCACCGCGCGGCGGCCAGGTACGGCACCCCAAACAGTTATTAATAGCTCATGTCCTAGCTTACTAGATTTGCCCTCGAACCGACGCAACCTCTCCCTCTTTGCTCTTCTTCACTCTTCCCCTTTTCTCTTCTCCGTTAAGATCGCGTTTGCTCCCATCTTCATCTCCGTTTTGGACTTATTACTCCCGTTATTACGTGTTTGATTCTAATTATACGAAGACTTCCGAAGAGACCAGAGAAGGCTGGCCTAATAGGCTCAAACTGATCCAACGTGATCAAATAACCTAATATTAGTTTTTAACTTGAAGATCTGTATAAATACTTATGACACATTTTAGGCTTTAGTTGATGATAAACTATCAGATTTAACAATCTGATAGTTTATAGATGATACATCAACAATTTCATGATTTATTGTATTTATAGTCACATCAGAAAGTTCTAGGCTATTGGTATTGATGACCGTTTGTTTTTCTTGTGCAATCATAACAATGAGGAAAGGAAGTCATCACACTAAAATCTTTTAGGAATAACGCTAAAAGAAGTAGCATTGTGTTCACCATTGGCTATGACAATACGATAATATAGCTATAAAGTTTCTTAAAGGAAAAACACAACCGAAACAACACCGAAGCATAAAAGATCACTATACTACTTCAACTAACGACTATCCAGAACATGTTCTAGAGATCATAGTTCTTCTAAATAAAAGTTTTTAAAGGAATGACACAGTCCTAATTGTCACAATCGTATCCAATTCAAGAATCATCAAGTCATCAAAAAGAATAGTTTTAATGATGTCCAACTCGAAAAATCGTAGTAGGTACCAAATCCAATGTCTTCACAAAGCTTTGTGAGATCATCTAGATGATTTTTGTACTATCTATAAAGGAAAATACAAGCCAGATGATACAGATTTTTGAATCCAAATCAACTTATATAAATCAAGCATATTCTGATTGATTTAGATGGTTCAGCTGATGGTTCAACCATCAACATAGAAGAACATGGTATTGTTCGCAACAGTTACAATGATTATAATTAGACCTATTTGTGCGCAGAAAGAATAGCATGGTCTAAATTGTGTCATGTTATCGTGTAAATTGCAGAAGGATGTTGCAAGAGAATGGATATAGAAGAGTTAAAATAAAAAGGTGTTATATAAGAAGTATCTTAAACGTCGGAGATGTTTGGATTTTACGTCCTTTAACGTCCATACCTTGGACCATGTTACCGAAGCAATGGAGTACGAATTCAGAAAGAGAGTAAGAAAAGGAGGAAAAGAGAATCAGTAAAAGAAAGAGCGAGAAGGAAACCACGCGGCTGCTGCTGAAGGCGATCGATAGCCAAACTCCTCTCTGTCTGGCGGGACATAACATAGACACAGGCATAGACATAGAGACGAAAGCACAGACCGGCCAGAGAAAGCACAACGCGAATTGGCCGAAAACAAGAATTCGCTTCTTCTACAATTCCACTGAGAGAAAAGAGATTATTATGGCATATAGAGTGTATTTACTTCAGGATGAGTGAATGTCAGCTCTTATGAAACAAGTTCAAAGGAAAAATTTTTTACAATTGTTCTTTTGTCCTTTTCAGAACTTGGTAATAAGTTTTGGACTAGTGATCACATTTTTTATCTGAATTGAAATTCTTTTTTCCTGGTAAATTAAATGACGAGAGGTGCAATCTGAAAAGAAATCAAAGCAAAGAAAAGAAAGCAAGTGAAAACAAATCAAAAGACAGTACAAATCTTCTCATCATCAGAAAATCAGAAATCATCATCAGAAATATGCTATCAGGAACCCTACACTGTTAAAAATGATTGCAAAATTAATATACTTTTAATATACATTTTATAAAGTCATTTGCATATACCGTAAATTAAATTTAATATATTAATATTTAATATATTAATATGGTTGTATATTAATTCTAAAACATAATAATATATTAAATTTAATTGACGGTAGATGCAAATGACTTTACTCACAGTATAATAAATTTTGGTTTTTAGGGGGTAAAAATCACCCCCGAAAAGTGCGGTACTAAATACCCATTTAATTATTTCACATATAATAACAGAGTGTTTCACAATCAAACCAACTCGAAAAATATCCTCACTATAAGAAGTGAAATATATGATTTTGTCAACTTGATCAAAAATATTTTTGGGGGGTAAACTACCCCAAATTAATTTTTAATTATACAAAAAATTTCCAAACATGCATGATTTCAACACCCGAAAAATCTGGAAGAAATATATGTTGCACGCGATAATAAACTAAAGTTTAAGTATTTTTGCATTTTCCAAAAAAATTACTTTATAGGGGGTAACCACCCTTAAGTGAATTTTATTATATTTCTACAAAATAAAGTAAATTTCGCGTACAAAACCAAGCAGAAAAAATTCCTTCACAAAGAGGGTTGAAAAATATAAACTTCTCAATTTAGTCAAAACATTTTATGGGGGTAAACTACCCCAAAAGAAGTTACGATTATACAAGGAAATTACCAAATAGGTGTAAATTGAAGCTGAAAAATCTGAAAAAAATATATGTGACACACGATCATAAAATAAAGTTCACGTATTTTTGCATTTTCCCAAAAAATTACTTTATAGGGGGTAACCACCCTTAAGTGTATTTTATTATATTTCTGCAAAGTAAAATATGTTTCGAGTACAAAACTGAGCAGAAAAAAAAATTCCTTCACAATGAGGGTTGAAAAATATAAATTTCTCAATTTAATCAAAACACTTTATGGGGGTAAACTACCCCAAAAGAAGTTACGATTATACAAGAAAATGATTAAATAGGTGTAAATTGAAACTGAAAAATCTGAAAAAATATATGTGACACACGATAATAAAATAAAGTTCATGAGTCATGAGTCAAACATGAGTCAAACATGTAATTTATGTATTTCTAAAAATATAAACTTATATGTATATGTTCTTTAATTTGTAGAAATATAATAAAATGCACTTAAGGGTGGTTACACCCTATAAGGGGCCGTCCTTAAATTACGTAAGGCTGTTTTCTGGAATTTTGACCCACGTACCCCCCTCTGTAAGGGTCCGTAATTTTTGAACGCCCCCCCCCCCTTATCTTACGTAATTTTTTTCGAATAAATTTTTTCTTAATGTGTCGTGTGAGACAATATAAAAACGTCGACTCTTTTCAAACGAACATTTATTACTATAAGGGAGAGATTAAAAAATTACATGAAATATAACATTTTGTTATTTTTTACATTCTCATCAGAGAAGGTATTAGATTTGTGTAAAATTTGACCCCCCCAGTTTTTGTCAAATGTCCACGTTTTGGGACCCCCTGAACCCGAAAAACATGTTTTTACGAATGTGTCTGTCTGTCTGTGTGTCTGTCTGTCTGTCTGTCTGTCTGTCTGTCTGTCTGTCTGTCTGTCTGTAGATTTTTAGTTTGTGAGCACGATAACTTTCGAAAGAATTGACCGATTGGATTGGCCTTTGGTATACTCTTTGAGTGTCCTAAAATGAAGGTCAAGTTCGTTGGCCAGCCATTTTGGATAAAAATTCAGAAAGTTGGAGCATTTTGAAAATTTTTTATACCACTTTTTTTTTTAATTTAAAAATTCTAATGACGGATGTTCGTAGTACTTAAAAAGTCGAACAATTTTTCTTAATGACTTTTTTGGATAAAAAAAAAATTGAAAGACTTATAACATTTTGAAAATCCAAAAAAATGAAAGAAAACTTAAATTAGAATCCAAACAACGCACGATATGAAAAAAAGTCTAAAGATAAAAAATGTTTCTTTTTGAACGCCCTATAGGATAGGCATAACAACTTTTTGAATTTCCTTAAAAAATCGAAAATTCAAATTTTGAGCCAAATAACGCGAGATGCAGAGAAAATGATAAGAAACATAATTATTGGTCTTAGAAAGATCTACAAGTTATCTTTTGGCCACTTTTCAATAGGATGAGTAGTTTTCGTTTTAATCATGAAAAATATTGTTAAACAGAGCCGAGCGCGAAGCGCGAGGTTTAAATCAAATATTGAACGCGAAGCGCGAGTGCCCTGATGAGAATGTGCTCCTTAAGGTCGATAGAACCTTAAGTAAATTAGTTTTCTTTTACATTCAAAGCTTTAATTTAATTTCATTTAAATTTAATTTAATTAAATTTAAATTTAAAGTAATTTAAAAAAAACATGTAGGTACAAGCGTCCTGTAAGGTGCAAGCCTCCTGCAGGGCACAAGCGCGCGAAGCGCGCAACACGGAGCGCGAAGCGCGACGTGTAAATATTTTCGGAGCGCGAAGCGCGACGATCGAACTATATTCGACCACCCGCGCGCCGTAGGCGCGCTCATTTTTGCGAGCGAAGCGAGCCGCGCGCGAAGCGCGCGATGAGAATGTGCCCGCGAAGCGGGCAGATTTTTTTAAATACCTCTTTGGCGAGAAATCACATATGAACGTTTCTATGTAACAGATATTAATGTATTATATTTCAGATATTATTTGACGAATCAGAAGTCTTTGCTGTGGTGGTAGACTAATAATCTGTTTTTTCCGTTATTTAAATTTGATTTTCAGTGATTTTCAAAAAGGAAAAAATCTTACGTAAGAAAGTTTTTTGACCACGTACCCCCACACGTAAGGTCAGCATAGAAAAATGATTAACCCCCCCTCCCACCTAAAAACCTTACGTAATTTAAGGACGGCCCCTAAAGTAATTTTTTGGGAAAATGCAAAAATACGTGAACTTTATTTTATAATCGTGTGCAACATATATTTTTTTTCAGATTTTTCGGGTGTAGAAATCATGCCTGTTTGGAAATTTTTTGTATAATTAAAAATTATTGTGGGGTAGTTGACCCCCAAAAAATCTTTTTGATCAAGTTGACAAAATCACATATTCATCTCTTATAGTGAGGATATTTTTCGAGTTGGTTTGATTGCGAAACATTCTGTTATTATATGTGAAACAATTAAATGGGTATTTAATACCGCACTTTTCGGGGGTGATTTTTACCCCCTAAAAACCATTTTGGGCACGTAAGAAAAAATACGTGTCGCTTAGTTTTTCGAGTACTGCAACATATATATGACAACGAACAAAATCGGAGAGGGACATCTACCTAGGGTTCCTTGTAAGACAACTTTTAAAGGACTTTAATTGTTTCAATAGTCCCTGTGATTAATTTTTATATAAGGAAGGAAACAGGGATGCAGTTTAGCGGATTGTATATTTGATAGTAGGAGATTATTAGACTTCGTTGGAGAACAGGAAGATTAGAGTTGCTGAGATCTAATGTTAAGGGAAGCAATAATATTATGCAAACGTAGTCAAAGGCAAAGGCAAATAACGTTTGAAGCCTACTTGAGGTATCAAGGGGGAAGAAAAGAGGATGCACCACCCCAAATAAATGTCGTGTACGACGCGCTAATGACTGTTCTAAGTTTGCAGATGACGCAGGGTTACAGAGGACAATGAACTTCCAACTCAACTCGATTCATATCATCTGACACGAATCAACTTTAACCCAATATAAACCTTTTTGTCTAAATCACTGGAGCCCTTTTTGTTCAATTTCTAGATTTGAAAAAAGGCAATTTCCTTTAGATTGGATTTTGGTCTATCCATTAAAAACGAATAGACGCCAAAAAGTCGCCATTTTTCATATCAATGCAAATTTGTTGAAAATTCCTGACAATCCTAAAAAATCAAATATTCATAGATCAATTTTTATTAGTCCTCTCTAAATATTTGAATGCATTCTATAGATAACTTCATCAAATAAAGATGAAACGATTTTAACAATTTTTATGAAGCAAAAGAAATTTTGATATTTCAGCTTTAAAATCCGTATTCAATTTAGTATTCAGGAACCTATCGACGAAACTTTTCACCTTCGTGATGGGAACGTCAGTAGAAATTCGAATTCCCCTTTTTTGATTGCGAATACCGTCGGCAATAAACGGCGGCTTTGGGGCAATTTGTTAAAGTTTTTTAATAAAGAGATCTTTGCGGTACTATTACGAATGCTACATTGCTGAAAGTCAGCTCACGAGTCCCAAGAGTGAGAAAGACGTGCGATCGGGATGACAAGCACGCGGAACAATTGGACAGGTTTGCGTGCATCCTGGCTTTATAAGTGTCCCCCTACGTGTTCTGCTGCTTGTATGCCTTAGTCTCTGGTTATTATTTATAAGATTCATTCCGGTTATCAACCCCAACCAATCGTCCTTCCATATTTAATTATTCACTCACCTAATTAAAAAAAATTGTTCTCCAAATTCCGCATATCAGTTTTCTAGAATTATGATTGTTTTTACTTAATAGAAATAACTCCCAAAGGAATGATTTCAATATTTCTCTATGATTGTCAGACAATAAATTGACATGATAAGCTTCCCCTTTCCTCAACTATTTTGAACTTCATTTGCATAATCATTGTTAATTTTCATCAATACTGAATTTCCTGAATAATTGATTTCTCATTTTCAAAAAATCGATTTCTTTTTTGCATTTTTTCATAGCTAATCATCCTAAAAATAATTACCCAAAATTTTAAATCGATATCTCTAATAGTTTTTAAATGGAAGCACTTTAAGGGACTATGCTAGTTTCTCGGGTGAAAAAAACAGCAATTTTTGAAGGTTTAAAAAAAAACTGCACGTTTAATCTTTCTAAAATTTTTTCAGTATATTGTACATGTCTTCACGTATTTATCATAAAATTTTCGTTAAAAAATATTCATTGGAAGCGGAGATACAAGGCGATGCGCAAAGGTCCTTTAAAAAAAGTTGAAAACTTTAAACGCATTTTTCTCAAAACTGCATTTTTAAAATTTTTTAAATTTAAAAAAATTTTTTTAATTTATTATATGTTTTTACAGAGGATGGACTACGAACTTTTTGTTACATAAAAAATTACAACTTTTATAAAAAAAACAAGCGTTTTTTTAAGCAAAATTTGAAATTTTTTTTTTCAAAACTATGCCATTTTTATAATTTTTAATATTTTGAAAAGCTAGAAGTCCATCCTCTAGAGAAACTCATGTAGTTTACTAAAAAATTTTTTTTTTTTTGTTTCACGCATCCTGGCGTGGCCGACACCGTCACCCGTATTTCAACTTTTTTTAAAGGACCTTTGCGGATCGCCTTGTATCTCCCCTTCCAATGAATATTTTTTGACGAAAATTTTATGATAAATACGTGAAGACATGTACAATATACTGGAAAAATTTTAGAAAGATTATAAGTGTAGTTTTTTTTTTAAATCTTCAAAAATTGCTCTTTTTTTCACCCGAGAAACTAGCATAGCCCCTTAAATATTCCTTTTAGTTGATCATCACAGATCTCTTCAACTTATTTTTTTTTAATTTTCAATTATCTACAATAAGAAGAGCCCAAACTAAAAGATCATCACCGATTTTGAATCATTTTGCTTCCTCATAGAGGAAGCTTTGTAATCCTTACATTTTCCAATATTTTTAAAATGGTTTAATTAAACTTTCCTCACTTGATATTAACTTAATAATTAATTAATTAATTAATAATTAATTAACTTAAATACAGTTGTAGATAAATTGATGAAATTTGTAGGGTATATTGGCACCACCAATATCTCAAAACATGCTAAAGGATTTTTCAAAATATTGAATTTAAAAATTTTTATGTAGATTTTGAATTTTTGTAAAATTGATTTTTCGACTATAACTTCTCAAATAATGAAAATTCAAAGCTTATGTAAAGAAAAGAAAGATTCCTTTCATCGAGACGAATCGACTGACCTGTATAATTAATGGATTTAATTGAATTTTAAGAAAATTATGATTATTCGTAATTTTGAAAATTTTTTATTTTTCATATATTAGTTCAAATAAAAACACTAATCCTACAGGTCAATCGATTCGTCTCGACGCAAGGAATCTATGCTCAAAAAATGAGCACAAAAAAATTAAATATAGTTCAATGGAACACCCGAGATCGGATTCACAGCTATTTTAAATATTTTCAAGCAAGGTTTTGATGTCTTTTAATTCTGATATCTATCAAAAACAACCCAAAGAGATGACTATGTTTCTCCTTATAAATCCTCAAATCCTTATAAATCTCAACTTTTTGGATCCCCCACCTTTAAAAAACTATCTGTGGCAAGGACCATATAACAGCTTCTCATTATATTTGAATTTCAACAAACTCCCATTCCTGAGACCTTGTATAAACTCGCAAAAAGCAGATAAAGAGAAGCCCAGACTGATAATTCGCTATAGCCATCAATGTTTACAAATCGCTGCCTTGATGAATCATGAAAGCCAGACTTAGCTAAATGAAAGCATATCATATAAGAAGATGCAGTAAGCTCAAGCAAAGCAAGAATCTAATCTAAGCACCTGTCCTACGGAAGGGGCCTGTAGGTAAGTCGAGACATCCGGTTCCACCATGCAGCTCCTCAGGGTATCCGGGATGAACATGAGTAGCTGGGACGGTGGTGGTCCAGGCTGATGCCGGTTGACACCTGGGTGGCACTCGTGCGCCTGGAGCTGCAGCGTTCTAAACGTTTTGGATGCCTTGGGGAATACACTGGCCCGGATGAAGACAACCAGAAAATTTTTGGTCCCCTAGGGGCTAAACTCTCCCACAGGACTCAAAAAATCTCCACCGAAGAACTTGACTCCCAATTCTTAGAACCAGAGGATCCTTTTCAAACTTTTGGTATCTTGATCCTGAGGAAATTAGACTCCCTCGGACCTTTTCAGTTGGAAGGACGGAAAGTCCTTCCGATATTCTCTCCTCCTGGAGGTCGGAAAACCTTGGAAGACTCGAAAACCTTGAGATCTTGGCTTTTGTAGGATGTCCCTTTCGGATCTGGTTTCTTTCCCGCCTCTTCTGCTGATGATCACTCGTCACGCGGTGCCTCCGTCGCACTTCCTGAAACGCGCTGGTGTTCTGGCTGATGAATTTTGTTTGCTTATCGTTATTTATTGTGTTGACTTTGTTGTTTTTGTTGTTATTTTTGTTGGGTGGTGGGACACCGCACCCAGGCACACGCATCCTATCTAACGCGAGCCACACTCCTCACTCGACTAGCCTCTTCTCGTCGTCGTTCGTCGGTCTCTCGTTCCCGTTTTCTCGTCTTTTGCCGTTCCCGATCGGGAGACACCAGGTCCCAGACTACGCCGACTCCGAGCTTTGGACGCTGCGTCGGCGTCGGCGTAAAAGCTCTGATCTCGCGCAAGCTCGACGTCGGCCGGAATGATTGAGTCGCGCCTGCAAAAATCTACGAGCTTTAATAGTTCCTCAGTTCCTTTTTTTTCTAGAGATGCTTCGACGATTGTGGAGGCTCACATGTCCTGTGAATCCAAGCTGATGATTTGCTATTTTTAAAGAATAATATAAGATAATGTTGATGAGACGTATTTTTGAGATTGCAGTAAAAAATTTAATTAGAAAGAATTAAACTACCTATTGATTGATGACCTCCATAAATATAGTGTAAAAAATAAAGAGCTTGTAAATTACACCCTACAGAAATGGATAGATTAAAATTCACATAGCACTTTTAAAAATTAAAAATAAGCAATAAAAACCAGAGGAAAATGTTTGGTTTGCAAAGACACGAATTTGTCTTGAGTCACAAGTGTCGCGCGTCGGAAAACTCGCGATTGACACTGACGAAAGGCATTCTCAATTGGCAAAGAGGGACCAGACCCAGACCCTTCCCCAAGGAAAAAGTAAAAGACTCGACGTAAAACGTGATGGATTCCAAGCTTGAAGAAGGCACTCGGCCAGGAAACGACATCAACGATATCTAATGGAAAGAACGTCTCTCGTGGGTGACTTTTCACAGAGTCTGTATACATCGCCGTTGTCATCGAGAGGCGGAGTTCGTTCGCAGAGACCTGTTGTGCATAACGATCAAAGATCGTTCTACCGACGAATGCTACTGGTGTACATGTATTTTAAATAAAACTGTTACGTTCGCGTTGAATCCTTTATTTCCTGCAATTCTTATCAACTGTTTTCCCCTTCTTTAAGCAAATAAAGAATAAAATATCTTTGATTTTACCCTATATATTATAAACTGAAACTTAAAAATCGTAAAGTTTCGAAATTGTCTATAAAAATAACGACTGCGGAGTGTGTCTTTAATCAAGGTTTATTATAAATATAAGACGTTGGAATAGAAGTAAATGTTTAAAAATTAGCACTTAGATATTAGAAATGTAAACTGCGGAGCATATTAACATCTTCGTTTCAGTACAATTACCTAATTTTATATCTACTTTCGAAGTAGATTAATTAATTAATTACAGATTTGGCAGTTATTATAACTCACTATATTAGAATTGAATCTTATCATGTTCTGTGACCTCTTCTACGTTAATGATTTTCCACTAAATCAGATTTACACAAAACAGTATTCAGCAAGCTAATCAACAGTTGTTTTGGAAATGATAACTGTGCAATTGTAATGAGTAGTTCCACTAAAATTGAAAACTGCATGAAACCATTTTCCCATTCATTACGTTCATACCAACACTCCATTGACTTTTTGTAATTACAATTTGTATAATTACCGCTTCGACATGCAACACAATAATCTTAGACATTTGCCTCCATTTCTACAACAATATTTTGCTACAAAGGAAATGCTAGTTGAAACAACATTCAGGTAATACAATCAGTGGCTTCAGGCGAAATATTGTTCATATTTCGTATTCTTAATACTGAATTATCCCTAAATCCCTGTCTTACCCTTGTAAGGTTGTTACAAAAAATCTTAATAAAAACAGGATCTGTAACAGAGATTTTTTATAACTATTTTTTTTTTGTTTGTAAAAACAATTTTCCTCTGTGCAAATTTTTAAGTGCGATATTCGATTTAAAAATTTGTAAACTTATCTACAATTGTTTTCGGCTAATATATCTCTGTACGCATTTCTCTCTTCAGCTAGGAAAATAAAAAATCAAAAATTCAGGAGCACACTTTAGCATTCACTAACCTGATATACGGTAGTTATTCATACGATCGACATTACATCTGTTAATCATTGCACCAACGTCAATAAACTAAATTAAAAAGCCTTTGTGCTCAACAGAATATTGTATTCAACACACCGTGAGAGTAGAACAAGTTGTCTTTGAGATATTGACCTCAATTCTTTCTGCTTCACGTATTACAGCTATCTAAATTCCTCCTTTTCGTAATTATTCAGTACTGCGTTGACTAGAACTGCAAATTAAAAAATCATAAGCATAAAAATACTCAAATCAAATAAATTTAATACATAAATTAGTTAAAAATTTTGTACTATCATCTCATACCTTTTTTAAGAATTCTTCAGCACATGTACGAGCTCTGGCATTCATTGAAAGTTTCATTTCACTGATTTCTCTGTCAATTTCTTCCATGAAATGAATCACGAAATCAACGATTTTGTGTTTGTACATTTGTTCAGTGTGGACATTTGTAATCAAGAAACTGATATCATAGCCCTGTTAAAACACAAAAAAAACACCAAAGCAATTAGTATGTACAATTAATAAAAACATAAGACCTTATAAAGAAAAGAAAATGATATACCTCGATAGGTTTTCTCCTGAGAATCGTGAAATTTTCAGCACGCATCGTCATGAATCTTGTGAATTTATGACAGAGAATCTTTTCTAAATCGTCAGCCTGCTTCACAGCAATACTGATTCGCAAACTATTTATACTCGATTCAATCAGGATTTTTTCTTTGTTATTCCTGCTGATGAGAATTGGCGTTAAGAGAAGCTCCTTACTCATTCTCACTTCCACTTCGGGTTTGTTATGTCTTTCTATAATTTGTGATGAAAAATTTTCAAGACACATTGCAGCAGTGAGCGTTCGCCTTACGGCTGTCAAATAAGGCTTCAGGGAACTAGACTGTAAAAACCATAAAAAATGTATTAAGTTGCAGAATTATATTATATAAAACAGTAAAGCTATGAAAATGGTACAAGTACTTTACTTAGGTATATTTTAAAATTTATATGTATTACTCAATAGAGACATGGAACTCAAATGGAACTTAAACCACTTATTAATTACTATAATCATTAATAATGAAGTTTAAATGCGAAAATAGTTAGTAAAACCTAAATTAGCATAATTAAATCCTCAACATTTCGGAGCAAATTTATTTATTCTTCAATAAAATTCTCTCCAATTAATTTATAACTTCTTATAGTAATTGGGATTATTCTTCAATGACTCTATTGTTTTATATATATTTTATATTCTTTACATATTATCAGAAAACTGTACGTAGACACGTTTTTCGCATTGCGAATCGTCATGTAAAATAATCGTAATAATTAAGGCTAATAATGCAATAAAAACTTAATTATTAATAACAATTTGATAAGAAAACCGGTATAGCCGGATATAATAAGTAAAGGATGAATAATTTTCAATTGAAATGTATAACTATCTATAGATAAACTGATAATCAAGGCGTTCCTAACCTCTCATGCCAATGACTTACCATTTTATCAAACAGGAAATAAAATCCACTTCAGGTATTTTTACTATTTCCCAAAGAATTATTTATTTTCTTGGATCCTTTTTGGAATTATTTTGCGTAGAAAGTAAAAAATGACATTACACACTAGTGTTTATCAGTGAATCTCGCCAAATTTGACGGATTTTCGGTTCTCGACTGACTTTCGACGCTACGTCATCTGTCAACCAATCAGAATTCAAAGTCTAGAGGCCAACCAATCAGAAGTCATTTTTCAATTAGGCGGAAACCAGGACCGTGTATACATTTTTAAAACCCTTAGGTTTTACACTCAGATTTTATCACCTCTGGTTTTATTTAAAATCTTTTAATTAATTAATTAATTAATTTTACATTAAGTCTTACATCAATGTCTAGTATTAAGAATATAATATATTTAAATAGTTTAAAGGTATGTAAATTAAAAAGATAATAATTTAAATAGATAAACATATATTTATTTATTTGTATAGATAGAAGACACAAATCACAAAAAATATTCGTTGTCAATGTAAAAATATTATATAATGAGAATCACAAGGCACAAGAAGGCACAGAATATATTTTTTCAAATTAAGAGCAAAAGTTTCTAAAATATCCTCTGAAAATCATTACAATTTCCTTTCTTAGATTTTAAAATTCTTATTCTACAATTGAAGGTTTTTATTAATGGTACATTTTATTTATATTATCAAATGAGGATATAAAGAACCTTCAAAGTGTAGCCTACAATAGTAAATGTGTACCTTAGAAATGGCACGTTAAAGTGGTAATATTAGTACCAAAATTAATTCCTAAATAGACAATCTTAGTAAGCTAGTGATCACATTAATTTGCAAAAACAGTTTGCAGAGAGACTGAATACATGCCTATACTTAGTAAACAATCATGAATTACTCCTCCAGCAAAAAGACAAGAAACAAATAGGTAACATTAGTAAAGAACGTACAAAAATAGCCTAATTATTTATTTAATTGGTCCTGTAATCTCTATAATTCACCAAAATTATTTCAAATCTTTTGAAACAACATAGCAATAATTTAATACTACTATAACTTTAAATATTAATTTAAATGCACAACTGATTTACCCTAGATGTTGAAATCTATTAAATTTCAGAATTAAAATTTCTTTTCAGTCTTCAAAAATTGTTCTTTAATCTTCAGTTCTGCTAGTGATAATTTATGTTCAAAAGTTAAAATATAATATTTTTTACTGGGAGTGTTCCACTCATAAAAGAGTATTTGAAAGAGTACTTAAAGACTCATGGACTAAAAAATGTGCTTAAGAAATCTCTAATCAATTCCTTACTGGTTCCTCGCAATAATCATAAATTGGTATTTCAGGTGGAATATCTCTTTGATGAGGAGTGACGCATCTAGTGAAACCAACAATGCAAAGAGTAACAGTTGATGCAACCGCAAGATGCCAAGAAAAATTAACAGCTACTTCCTCAGAAGTTACGAATCTTGTGCTGTGGGCTCGAACCATGTGAGCGATCCAGGCTCCGTGTAATAAAGTTGTAGCTCCTGTTAACAATTTAATTTGTGGCCAGACAAGTTCCAGAACAATAGAAAGACTCGTTGTCCAAACAATGCCAGCCAATACTGCATCAATCATTGGATTATCCGCGATATTTGCCCACATAAAAAGAAAACCTTCTACAAAAAAGCTTTGTGCAAGACCCATTTTCACAAGACCTGTGCTGAAGTTGCGAGGAAAGTAAAAGTTAAGAACATCGACTAGACCAGAAAGTGCGAAAAAGAGGTATATGGTCGCGTATCGAACTTTGGCGGAAATAATTCCATCATTTGGTGAGGCGGTTAATGTTCCTACAAGTCCTATGACTGTGCAAATTAATTTTAAACTTCCTTCGAGAGGATATCTGGTTAAGAATTTGTTACAGAATCCACTCTTTCGGGGAATATCTCTTTCTTGTCGAGGTGGAAACCAGAAAATTGCGTATTCGAAACACCAGAGTAGACCAAAGATGTAGAAAATTCCTCCAGTGAGGAGATAAGGAATATCCTTTTCCTGCATGATTGATTCTGGGATTCCTATTGGAAAAAACAAGTAATTAATAAGTATATGTATAATGTTTTATTGAAGTATTTCAATAGGGTAAAAAAAAAACTCTGATCTATTAACTATAGTTATTATATTTAATTATCAGGGTGGCCACAAGATTCAATTTTTCAATTACCGGAATTACCCTGACATTTCCCTGACAGAAAAGTATTAAAAATGCGTATAAATTTTCAATAATAATACTACTGAAATTTTTCAAAAATTTCGTATATCACTTTAAATCTTTTGAAATTTAAAATTAAAATACATACAGATTTCTTAAAATTCTTGAAAGCCTCTTGAAATTCCTTAAACTTCTACAAAATCTTTTATAAATCATAAAAATTTTGTGAAATCCTTTAAAATTCCATGAGGAAAATTTAAATTCTTTAAAATCACTTTAAAATAATTAAAATTTCTTAAAATTCTTACATACCTTTTAAAATCCTTTTAAATTACACTAGAATATTAATAATCCCTTAAAATCTCTTAAAAATCTTACAAGTTTCTTAAATTCCTTTATAATTCCACGAAAAAGTTTTAAATCCCTCAAAATACATAAAAAAAACCTTTATAATATTTGAAAAATTTTCAAAATTCCCTAAAATTCCACAAAATCTTCAGAAAATCATAAAAATCTCGTGAAATCCTTTAAAATTTCTCAAGGAACTTTAAAATTCATTAAAATTCTTTGAATTCCCTAAACTTCCTTAAAAATCTCTTAAAATTTTATGAAGTCCTTTCAAAATTCAACTAAATCTTTTAAATATTATACAAATCTCTTTTAATCACTTAAAATTTCTAAAAACCTCTTAAAATCCTTTAAAATTATTGAAAATGTCTTAAAATCATTAGAAACCTAGAGAATCTCAGAGAATACCTGGAAATTATTTATGTGAATTTTTATTTTCCCTGACAACTACTCGCACTTCTCTGACATTTCCCTGACTTCCCTGACATGTGGCCACCTGATTATTTCATTAATTGTTTAACTTACCTATTTAATAAGTTGATGCAGAAATGTTTTTCAAATTAATTGCACTGGTTTGGAACAGCAACAACAATAAATCATATCTCAGTCCACGTGCAGAAAGAAAATGAATAAAATTAAATTATAGGAGTTGATAGACACTAAATACATTGTAAATAAAATTTGGCACTTTAGTAAATCAGATTACTAGACTTTTTATGGCTTATATGTTAAATGTACAAGGCACATTTCTTTGTTCTAAAACTATTTTGAGGTTACATATATTTTTTTGGTGGACTTTTTTGAACCATTTAAATTGAACAGGTCGGTAAACGCTTATCGATTGTCGGTAAGTAGAGGTGGGTAAAATCACTTTCTTCACAAGTTCTTCAGAAAATTGTTTTTATGATTTGCTGGTAATACGTTATTCAAATTCAAAAAGTTATTATATGTAATAATATAATTTAATAGTTAGTATTTGCTGGGCCGGTCTTAGGGGGGGGCGAAATTTCTCACAGGGGCGCCACAGAAGTTAAGACCGGCCCTGTTAGTAATTATAAATTTTATATAGCTACTAGTTACTTAATTAAAATATTTTTAATGTATTGTACCTAAATTTTGTTGTAGGAACAGAGGAAATTTTGGTGATTTCCTGACTTTTATTTTGTTAACCTGGTAGCAGTGGTTCATTGTTTGTGTTAACCAGTTCACTTCTCGCTGCAGGGGTGAGAGGGCGGGTCGCGATTGTCGTTAAGTATTTTACCGAATCATTTCGATTTAATTCAGGTTTTCTGATCGGTAGTACACGCCTTTCGCGAAAATAGTGACCAATCAGTAATTCGGATGAAAAAAATCATGATAACGATCGAGCGTAATTAGAATCGAGATTGTTCGTCTTTTGTTTCTCTTGGCGATCCATAGCATTTTGTTAGAAATCGGAGCAATTTGTTTGGCCAACAGGTAAAAGGAACTTGTCGTTTATTCGACATTGTATTATTTTTTTGCCGTGTTTTTCGTTATAAATCGGCAGTAATTGCAAATTTCATAGAGCTAACTTTTATTTGATTAGAAGATTTTTAAAGTTCTGTATAAAATTCGCTCGTAGAAACTTCTAGAAACCGAGGAAATTTTGCGTATTTCATAACTTTTTTTTTTATTAACCTGGCAACAGTGGTTCATTTTTGTGTTAACCAGTTCACTTCTCGCTGCAGGGGCGAAAGGGCGGGTCGCGATTGTTGTTAAGTATTTTACCGAATCAATTCGATTTAATTCAGACTTTCAGATCGGTAGTAATGCGCCTTTCGCGAAAATAGTGACCAATCAGTAATTCGGATCACAGGTTTGGATGAATTCGGAAAAAATCATGATATCGATCAAGCGTATTAAAATCGATATCGTTCGTCTTATGTTGCTCGCGGCGGCCATTAGCATTGTTAAAAATCGGAGCAATTTGTCTGGCCAAAAGGTAAAATGAACTTGTGATTGTCATCATATATTTGACATTATATTACTTTCCAATCGTGTTCGTCGTAGAAATCGTAAAAATCGTGAAAAACTACGCCGATTTATCATAATATTAATCGTTTTTGCCGTCATTCAATAACGGAGTGTAGTCGCGAAATCGGACGTTTTTTCGCGAGTGAATATTGTGCAGTGTTAGTGTCCAGTGTTTATGGATTATCAAGAGAAGTTGGTGTAGGACCCTGGAATTCAAGGTAAATTTATTCATGTAATCTTGAATATCAGTTTTATGGCGAAAATCATAGAAAATAAAATCTCACTTGTTTTGATCGTTTGACCGCCAAAAAATTTACTTAATCTAAAACTATAATCAGATACGTTAGCTGCACTTTCTTTCCTTTTTTCTACGTCCGTTTTTTTGCACAAATTTTATCAAAAATATGTTGCTTTTCTCCATTTTCACTAATTATATTTCTTTCAGGACTGGATGATGGACAGAATGTAGCGAGCCGCTGTGTATGTATTTGGCTATTCTTTATAAGGAAGCTGAATGCAAGAGTGAGTAATTTTTAGAGATTCTATTTTGCCTCGTAAAATATGGAGGCCGACTGTAATTTACAGTTTATTTAAAATCACGTAGTGACGTCAACGAGTGCAAAATCTTTTTGCACATTCCTAAATTGATTACAAAACATATCGAAGTCTTGAATCTTGAA
>CAJFCP010000132.1:126556-188908 GCA_904066005.1 Synergus itoensis | reverse complement strand
TTGATAATTCTAGTTCTGCAAATATAATTTTTTGTTGTAGGTGGGGGGAATCCTATACCGAGTGGTTATTCGTTTACCGATATAATGTCCATTATCTGAATTCATGAATTCAGGTGTACATGTAAATGTCGTATTTTATTTTAACTTCTAGAAATTCGAAAATATAGAAAAAAATATTTCTGTTTGCAATTTTAATAATAATTTTTAATTCTCAGACAATATTTATCGATCTAAAAGTTTTGTGGCTTTAAAAAAAATTTACGTTTTATTATTTTCGTTCAAGAATATATAGAAAAAAAAATTACGTCACCGTGTCTACCCCCCTGCCCCTCTCAGTATATATAAATGACGTGAATGAGGAAAGGACCCTATAGGGACAAAATTCGCTTTTACGAGAAAAAGGGATTATGAAAAGATTATCATTATGAAAATATAAATCGGGACTGGTCTTAATCGACGTAGTATATGGATCATTAATTTATTGATTATCATTAGCAGTCTTAAATGAAAATAAAACCATCGACCCAGGGCCGGTCTTAGGGGGGGGGGGGGGGGGCGAAATTGTACGCCTCACAGGGGCGCCGAAGGCGCCTCGATTTTTAACACGATTTTTTATAGTTTTATAATACTTCTATTTCTATAATTCTTCTAATTTTTATATCAAAATTTCGCATAGGGGCACCACAGAAGCTAAGACCGGCCCTGAACGCCCTTAAATTAAATTTGGCAACAAAGATATTGTATTTCAATTTATTTATTGTAAAATGCAATTTACATGCCGAAATCAGTTATATATTCTTGTCGTAAATGTGAAAAGAAATAATTTTTACATATTTTAATAATTTCTTCTAAATTTACATATTCCAATCTTTATAAATTATATTTATAAGTAGTATATTTATATTTATAAAGATTTATAATCTTTATAAATTAAAACACCCAACTGTACTTATTTTCGTTAAACGACAAGTGCCCCAGCTTGAATCACCTCAATGCAATTATTTCCAACGTCGACTTTCGTGGATATTGGTAGACCAGAGAAAATCCCAGCTTGTAAGCTTTTTAAAGGTGTATCTGTCATATCAAATAGAAAATAAGAATTTGTCGATACATTCGGAAAGGCATTTTTTTCTATGATTGTGATTGGATTATCACTCAGAGACAATTCTGTAAAATTAAGTAGACCCTTAAAAGTACCAGATTTAACAATTGTGAGTAAATTGCTTTTTAAACTGAGGTACGACAATTTTGGCATGTTGGCAAAGCTTCCAGGTTCAATAGAATCTATTTGATTACGTTCGATATTAAGATTTGTCAGTGACATGCAGAATTTATTAAAAGTCCTTCTTCTAATCTTCCTGATTTTATTCTCGTCTAAGTGAATTTCTCTCAACTCGTCCATATTTGCCAGAACTCCATTTGGAAGAAAGTAAATTGAATTATCGCTGAGATAAAGAGAATTGAGCTTCCTCAAGTTTCTGAAGGAATCTGGAGCGATGTAAGAAATTCCATTCGACCACAATTCTAGTACCTTAAGGGACTTTAATCCAGAAAAAACATTCGCCTGCAAAGATGTAATTTGGTTTCTACTTAAAAGAAGTTCTTGCAAATTTGAAAGATTGCCAAAGACACCTTTCGGAATCGATTTAAACTTGTTGGTACCAAGATTGAGAGTTTTTAGTGTTGATGGCAAAGTCCTAAGAAAATTCATATTTCCGAGACGATTGAGCAGTAGATAGAGGGTTTCAAGTTTCGTATTTTCAAAAGTTTCATCTTCAATTTCCTCAATTAAGTTCTGGGATAAATTGATTAATTTTATGTGCTTGTTATTGATAACTTTTGAGTTCAGTCTCTTTATCTTGTTTTCATCCAACATCACTTCAAGAATATCGGCTGGTAGGTCATTCAAAATATTTTTAGAGAGGTTTTCAATTTCATTTCCACTCAAAGACATTTTTTTCACAGGAATATTTTCAAGGTGGTACCAGCTTTCGCTAAATCCTTTTATTCCTAATCTAGAAAGGTCCATCCAGATCTAATTCAAAGAAAATATAATTCCAGATTAGCATTAACATTATAACTGGTTTCAAAATGATTAAAAATGACTTGAATTAGTATCAAGTATTTCCAACTGGCTTTAACATAGTTCCAACTTATTTCAAGAGGATTAATATTTTCCAACAGATTTTTTTCATTAATAAGGGTGTTGGAGCCAATTCTAATCTAAAAATTCAATTTCTTCATTTTCCTCAACAAATATTAAATTTGGAATTTTTTCCTTGTGTATAATTAATCAATTTTTAAGTAGAATTATGCGTACAGAGCGATAAAATATCTAATTCAAATATTTTTGAAGTAAAATGAAAATATTCAATATTTTGAAGTTAGATTTTTAATTCTTCGTTTTATGCAAAGAGTATCGAAACTACATATTTTTTCGCTCTGTATGCAGTCTTATATTTTAAAAAAAGATTAGCGCTACAGAGCAAAAAAATATTTATCTACAATTTTCGTTGAGTAAAATGGAGAATGGAATTTTGAGTTTAACACTTGGGTCCAACGCCCTTAAAGCTTGAATAAATCATTCAAATAATTATGAAAAAAATGATTTCCCTCTCATGACAAATTTAATCTGAATAAGCAGTACTGTTATTTTGTTTAAAAAAATGTTTATGGGTTACTCACAGCATTATCATCGTCAAGATATGTTATCCTTTGACAATGAAGATCCAGTTCTTTAGCTTCCTTCAAATTCATCACAATTTCATTCTCAATGCAAACCTCAGTCAAATTATATAATTCTTGAAAAACAGGTTTAAATCCATTTTCGTCTTTGAAGATGTTTGAATAATTTTTTTTAAATCCCA
This sequence comes from Synergus itoensis, assembly GCA_904066005.1. Lineage (NCBI taxonomy): Eukaryota > Metazoa > Arthropoda > Insecta > Hymenoptera > Cynipidae > Synergus > Synergus itoensis. Next base: position 186,041 of record CAJFCP010000132.1, on the reverse strand, counting down.
ATGGTTCGATTTTATTTTCTTCAATCGAAGACGAGTTTTCGAAGAGCATTAGATGAATATAATCAAATTGATTTCCATGAGTATATATTGTAACATTTTTAGGCAAACCAGCAAATTCACTAGGGTTTATACCAGATTTGGGAAGGTAGGATATATTTAAAGTCTTTAAATTATTTAGACCAACAAAAACCTTATCTAAAGATGTCAACTTGTTTTCCGCAAGGGATAAATATTCCAGATTATTGAGGTTTGAGAAGATATATTTCGGAAGAACCTCGAGGGAATTGTTTCTGAGGTTCAAGGTCTTAAGAGTTTTTAAATTATCGAAGACTTCTCTTTGAATAAACTTGATTTGCATACTAGATAAGTCTAGATTTTCTATTAGAGAATTTTTAGAAATTATTCTGTAAAAAATCCCGTTTTCGATATCCAGAACGTGAGATTCTTCTTTTAGATCTTCTGCACTTGATATCAGGGGGAAAAATAGAAAAAGTGAAAGAAGGAACATCATGTATCTGTAAAAAAGGTACGGTTTTTAAAATTTCGTTAAAAACTATAGAAAAAAATTCAATAATTAAAATTGAGCCCAAATTTGAATAATAAGCCGTCAATATCTTAATTACAAGTTGAAATTCAGAATTTTTTTATTAATTGCAGATGATGAAAAGATAAATTAAAATATTTGAGAAGTATAATGAAGTATAATGCTAGAAATATTTTTTAAATACCTTTAAAATTCGTATTTGATGACAGTAAAATTTTATGCCGAGTCAAGTTTTCTGGGATTTAATTCAGGTTTTTGATCGTGCTGTCTTTCAGTAAAAGCCGGTCACGTACTGAAATGAATCTCGAAACTAACGGTTTGATTAAAATATACATCGCAACCTCTGCTGGAGATAGTCAGAATTACACCCAGAGAAAAAGCTTGTTTGAATCAAATAAACGTATATTTGATATACAGCCAAATAAAAAATATCTTTGAATTAAATAAAATTCATTTGATTCAAAGAAATTTTTTTTTGAATTAAATAAAAAATATCTTTGAATCAAATAAATTTTATCTAATTCAAAGATATTTTTTATTTGGCTCTATATCAAATATACGTTTATTTGATTCAAACGAACTTTTTTTCTGGGTGTATGTTTTGCTTTTTATTTATACGAAAAAAATAGTTTCAAAGATAAATCAATAATAATTTACTCGAAGTTAAAATTTCTCAAGTAATAAAAAAATGTTTAGATTAATATCCAAATCTATCTTTGCATTCATAATCAAAAATGACGGAAATATTTATTTTAAAGAATATGTATAGACCCATTCGTTGGAAATATACCTAATATATAATACAAATTTTCAAAAATTAAAATTTTTAAGAGGAATTCGTTTATTCAAAATAAATGGAATTTTTTCACATATCAAGTTTGATATATTATTAATAACGGAATCTGGGATTTATATCAAATATTGCATTCTGGCCACATCTACTGGCGAATCTCAGAAGTACGCTTTTCAATATATATTTTCTTATCATTTTTTTTTGAGAATATCAAATTATCAATCACTAATCTATTCCATTGAAAAACATATCTCAAAATAATTTAATTTTAATAATTTTTGAATAAGTATGTACGATTTTCAGTATAAAAATAAAAATTCCGGAATTAGTTGTAAGCATCCCGAAATTTCCGTACGAAAGATGCAATATATTGCACATCGAAGTTTTGAAATCGAATTGCTTTTCATAATCCAAACCTCAGTTTGCAAATGGTATAGATTGCGATGCGAATCCCTTTCATGTACATATCCCAATTATCGTTATGTAAACTAACTCAGCTTTGGGGGATGGTACGATACTGATACTATTTCATGGTAAAGCATACGCTCTACATATTAAATACGAGTGTATGTATACATTAGCCACTGTGAAAGAGAAAAGCTAATTTTTAAATTAGTATTCAATATTTGTATATATTATTCTTCCCTAATAATAAATTGCATACAAAATCTCAGGAAATGGAATTTGTAAGATCGTTAGGAATAGTGATTGGAAATGTCGGATTATGACAATAAAAATGGCTCTCCCATCTGTCATCCACTACATTATTCGATATAAATGTTGCCCTCTCTGCTGATCCGTCACTCGAATGGTATCTGTCGATAAGCCCTCAATACTTAGGAGGGTCATTTCAAATAATAGAATTATCCTTTCCAACATTCATAGAAATTGATTCGCAAAAATATTGTATCTCCACACAAAGAAAAGAGTATTTTTATATTGGGAAAGTTTCGGATTGAAATTCATTCCGAACCAATTCAAAATTTTCTGAATAAAAGATTTGCGAATCATAATTCGAAATTAATCCGAAATTACCTTTCAATCCTTTTCAATCAATGTCCCCAAATAATAAATCGGATTGGAATCCTTGTATTAACTGCAAAATTAAGTCGGATTGATTCGGATTGGACCTTAGCTTCTTATCCGTTAAATCTTGAGTTTCACCTCTTGTATTAGGTCGAATTATCATCCTTGTTTTAAAATCTGATTATAAGAGTTGGATTCAGCCTGATTGGCATCCTTATCTCGATTTCGAAGATTGAATTAAATTGATTCGGATAAGAATCTTTGGCTCATCTTCCGATTAAATCAGAATGAAACTGTTTGGTTTGGATATACAAATTCCTGAATTAAATGGATTCAAACGGATAAAATTTTTTCTATCCGAAACTTCCACCAGAGATATTACCTAATTCCCTTCGAATTAATTAACATCTTAATGGTACTGAGTGTGAAATTTCGAATACTTAATAAATAATCATAAAATCTCCGATTTTGTAATTTATACCACCCAGTATACATCGTTGCAAATGAAGTGCCAAACGCCAGTAATAAAGTGGTAAACATTTCGGGCACCATTTCAAGAGCGAAAGAGCGATTACCTCAGAGACGTCTTTGAACGTTCAGAGGAGAATGTTGGAAGGCAGCACTTTTTCCATTTCCATCTGGCTGCAGAACTCAGAGGGGGTGGAAGCATCAGGGGTGCAATTCATATTTGTCCGCAGGCAGCAGCGGAATTGCACCTTTAATCAAGATTTCTACCAATTTGCGAGAGCCGACGGCGCGAAGACAAAGCCTATTGTTGCCGTAACTGGTTGGGGTTTCAAGTGTTCCAACGCAACAGCGAAAGCCCGATGCGCGCGTATACCGGGTGAACTAAATACTTACCTTAATGGAATTACCTTAATGAAATACTCCACATATTTTCTATCATTTTCCTCATTATGGGATTCATATGTCCATTAAAACATCAGATATCATCAATTACACGGAATAGATATTTTTCTTTAATTTTGACAATGATCTGGACAATTATCTGAATAATGATCTTCGCCTATATAGCACATGGTCAATTCGTTGTTGAATATTATTTTTATTTGGATATCGACATTCTAAAGAATGACATTGTTTTACTGAACAAGTATATATAGAAAATGATCATCATGCGATGTTCCGAGTAAAAAATGCACCATCCTCAGAATATATAATGCTATATATAAGAATATATATAATATATAATATATAATATATAATATATAGTATATTATATGTATATTATATATTATATATATATATAATATATAATAATATCTGCACCATCCGTAAAATACATACATATGTACTACATAGTAAGCAATCTTTATACAATTATCATTGTTCAGCTGATAATTTTTCTATAGAACATGTATCCCGAAAAAGGGAACACCCTGTTTTCCCCTAGCTATGAGCCTCATGAGACGCAGCACAAAAAAACACTGGGTTTTAATTTTGTAGTATCTTCCTTTGTTTTATTCTCAAAACGAGAATTTTTTAGTCTCAATCTGTTACGTGAATAGAAGCGTATCAAATTTAACAATTATCACTAGATTTTCATTTGTAATTTTGATAGACACAAAGAGAATAAGATTCTAACATAAATCACAAGCGGTTTAAACCTACTACCCAATATTTAAAAAAATATACTGGAGACTCTCATAGCAATTAATTCTTTAATCCAACTCATTCTGAACTTCATCATTTTCACCTACAAGGAACAAAACTCAAATTCAGAAATGCCCCATTAGATCTACATAAATCCAATGGTTTAAAACCAAATCTTAAATCTTTTAAATATGATTTAAGTACAAATGCCAAAAAAGTGAGAAGACAGCCTCACAAGACTGGCGTTCCGGATCTCCCCAACGTTTGTTTCCGGCGTCAGCAGAGCAAGACAGAAACCTTCCTACCACGTCCCAGCAACTTGAAGCCACTCGTACAGTTCCGTTTGTGTTTGCTAATTGTGAATTGTACTTCTAGCCTGTGCTGTTGCCGCCGCATGTGAGCCTTCAGTACTGAACCAGTCCATAGTTGAGCGTCGCCCACTGAGGAATGCTCAGTCTGAGGAAAAAGCATCCCCTAAGGCTCTATTTCGCCTGCTCTACCCACTCTTTCTATCCCTTCTTATTCACTAACCCACAACCCTTCCTACCCTCCCCCTGACATCCTAGACACTCGAGTTTACCTCACTAGTCACTGCCTACAAGAGCACCACCCGCCAAGAGACACCCGCAAGCAAAAGGGTACCGATTTTTTAGCTCGTGCTTCACTTTATTTCTGTCCTCAAAATCTTGCCAGAAACTCTATTTTTGTGGAAGAAACTCTTTCAAATATCTTCTGCATGGATATGAAGCTAGAGAATCTCTTAACCCGTGCAGAAATTGCCCCATTTCGCCCCATTTAAAACAAGGCTTTGACAAGGCCCTTGCCAGTTTTTCTATTTTGAATAAAATGAAAAAAATTATAATCGGGCATTAATCAGGCAGTGTAATAAGTCCATGTGTGATTACTTACGAAGTATGACCTCGTTGTTGCCACCCGTGTAGAAATTTTGCCGTGGTCCCTATCGGGCCCAGATCGGATGATTTCAGATCGGTGATGGAACGCTGAACCAGACCGGGCCCAGATCTGGCTCGATCGTGCTAAGTCTGGGCCCGATCGGGACAGATCTGGGCCCCTAGCCAGGGCCCTACTAAACCCCGATCGGAGCCTCGTTAGGGAATTTATGTATGTTTATACCCGAGTAGAAATTTTGCTCTGGCCCCGATCGGGCCCAGATTGGGGAATCTGGCCCCGATCGGGTAACGCTGAACCAGACCGGGCCCAGATCTGGCTCGATCGTGCTAAGTCTGGGCCCGATCAGGTTCTGCGTTCCATCACCGATCTGGGCCAGGTTTGGGAATTTCTGCACGGGCATTTCCAAATAATTAAATAACATCCTAATAAAAATTATAACATAAATTCCAATTACCTGAGTAGAAATTTTGCTTTGGCTCAGATCGGGCCCAGATTGGGGAATCTGGCCCCGATCGAGTCCAGATCGGGGGATTTCAAACCGGGGATGAAACACACGGCCCGACCAGGCATTGGTCTGCCGAAGCGTTACACCCTTGTAAGGCTCTCGCCAGTTTTTCTAGCCAGTGCCACACTAGAGATAGGGTGAACTGGCTAATGCCTCGCCAACCCCTCGTCTAGTTTTCTGCACGGATTTATCCAATTCATGCTTTCATACTCTCTTAATCTGAATCAGCAATAAGTATACCATTGATTCCAATACGCTGATATTTCCAATGTATAACAATACAATTCAATATAACGTTGATGAACCAAGGAATTACGCTATTACGCTATTCAGATTTAGAGAGTAACGTAAAGCAGAATAAGAAGCGATTATTATATCTGAAGATCTATTTCTCGATAGAGTAATTATTGCTGACCACGTTGGACTTTTTTTATCTAATGAGACACTGTCCTCTATTATCCACTCTTCTTTAGTCACCTAGAAATAAAAAGCAAGGTCTGTTGGTCAAAAAGTAGAAATATTGTCAATACAGGATTCGCATTTAAGCATACAGGTTGGTCGAAAACTCTCCAGTGTCCCTTGAGACGAGGGACATATTGTTTGGTTCAGTAATTCCTCGTGTTATTTCCCGTGTTTGCTTTTTATCACTATAAACTGATATGTATTGTCCGAAGTTACTCCCCCTTGATAGGATGTGTGTGCAATATGTGTATTGTGTATGTACATATATATGTATAGTGGCTCAGATGGGATGTTGGGATAGGGGATGATATGCAGAGGGTCTATAGAATTACAAGGAACGTACATGGTGTAGGATGTCATTCCCTCGAGGCGAAAAGAATGCAATTGTAGGTGGTATATCGCTTAACGATGGGTAGACTGATTGGTCATATACTATGGTGTGAAAATTACATAATTCTGTTATACAGAATTATTTCATATAGAATTATTTTTTCATGTAGGAAATTTCATTCCTTAGTACTCTATTCAATCTTATAATATACCTAAAATTGATACAAAACTAAGAGAAATATATTGTCAAGTCTATAAACTCCTTCAAAAATGCTCTTCCCTTATTTAAAATCTGTTACGAAGAGTTCACCATAATTGGTTACTTGCTCTTAAGGATATTTACTCTACCATCCCCTGTACGCCTGTCACATGTTGGGTCACGTGCATCGTCACCTAATCTGTCGTAAAACAAACAACCAATCAAAGTCCACTTGAAACCCCTTCTGTAAATGATCAATAGAGTATTTGAATATAAACAATTTTTATAGATTGGAATGAATATGCAATTATGCAGATTTGTTAAGTAATGATCATCAATAATAACCAGCACCCGTGTAGAAATTTCCAAACCTGGCCCAGATCAGTGATAAAACGCCCGGCCCGATCGGACCCCGATCAGGCCAGGTTTGGTCAGGTCTGGGCCTGGTTGGGCCGTGTGTTCCATCCCCGGTCTGAAATCCCCCGATCTGGACCCGATCGGGGCCACAGCAAAATTTCTACTCGGGTTTTAGCACGAAAATTGCTCGTGTAGAAATTTCGATAGGGATTTAGTGAGGGCCTCATTAGTTTTCCCTTTTTTTAGTCGGGCCCTGATGGGGAAAACTAGTCGAGGTCTCTGCAAGATCGTAACGCTTTTGTCAGTTAGGCCCCGACTATATACATAGTCGGGGCCTAACTGACAAAAGCGTTATAAAAGAGTAGAAATTTTGCTGTGGCCCCGATCGGGCCCAGATTGGGGAATCTGGCCCCGATCGGGGGTTTTAAGACCGGGAATGAAACACACGACCCGTCCAAGCCCAGACCCGGATTTGGTCTGGCAAATCAGGGCCCGATCGGGCCGGGCGTTTCATCACCGGTCTGAGCCAGGTTTTGAAATTTATACACGGGATGTTCTAGTCGGGGCCTAGTGGGAATCGCCCTTCCACAGCCCTATCAAAGAAAGGACCCTGAAAACTAGTCAGAGCCCCAGCAAGATCATAATGCTTTTGTCAGCTGGCCCCGACTACTAGTTCTAGTCGGGGCCTAGTGGGAATCGCCCTTCCACAGCCCTATCAAAGAAAGGACCCTGCTGTGGCCCTAATCAGGTCCCCGCGATATATATTTTTAATTATAAACGTATATAGTTATGCATTTGGAACGATTTGAAGTAGAAATGCTCAAAATTCCTCCTTATATCGTCCCAAATACATCGCTAGTCGTTAGAAACAAATATAAAATTATATTTGTTTACATTGAACTTTATTTTAATCTATAAATATTAAACAATATCGTTATGACATATATAACTTAATCTGAAAAAGTTGAATAACAATAATTAATATAATTATTATTTATATTAGTTCACAGATGAACTTATAAAGATATTTTTTACACAAATTTAATTAACAAAAAGCAACTTTAACATACTAAACAAATTAAAACTACGTAGATCATTAATTTATGTGTGAGAAATTTCCCACTAGCGCCAGACAGGGCCCTGATTAGTTTTTTCTAGACTAGAATTTCTAGCCCGGGCCACTCTAGAACCCTACTTTAAATGGGGAAAAACAGGGAAATTTCTACACGGGATGTTTGTGAGGAATCATGCTTATTTAAAGTCCTTGTGCAAAATTTTAAAACAGAGACATTGAACCCTAGACTTTGTTTTTTGTTCTTATTATTTTCTAATCAGCTAAAAAAGTTTCTGATTTGTTTATTCCTGGATATTGAATTCTAATTCCGTCTAATATATCATCCCAATGATTACTTCTTCAGAATAGAGTTGTTCCTTGAGTTGTTCGAAAGCAGAGATTCGAAACTTACAACAAGTTCCTAGATTGATCTGAGGAATTTAGAGGATAAAATATCTTCAAACTGGGGTTATTTGACATTAGTAGGTTGGTGTCAGGGGGTCGAACGTGGTTGGTATTTGGAATTTGGAAGCTGAAATGTAGAAGGTATATAGAAGATGGAAGGTGTTAAGGAATGCCTGCGTTGGCAGGGTCGACCGCTATCAGTCGTTAATGCTGGCTTGATCAAAAACTCGGGCGTCTATCTGTCTTTATCAGCCGACAGGCAGGGCAGCTGCATCGCTGAAAGCCACCCCTGCAGTTTTCCACCTCCGAAGATCCGAGGGTGGAAACATGGAAAACGCTCGGATTGGCGTAGCGGGCTTAAACGAGGGAGGCCATCTCGCATCCCTATTGGTTCCTCACGAATCCATACTCGGTATTCATTCGCTATCCCATTCGTCGACCTTCCGCCGGCAGAGATTCGAACACTACCTTTCCCCAACTACCAGCCTTTCCGTTCAATGCATTTCGCCGCCGCTGCCGTGTTTCGCCTTTTCTGATACCCACACATCCCAGCTAAACATAATCTTTTACCTCAACCTACGTGCAATCGTACATTACAACCTTCTCCTTTTTTTATTGAGTTCATTAGTCTCAATAAAGGATACTGGTATTAATGTGAATAGCGTCTCTGTAATGAATACCTCTTATTGAATGACTTTAGAATCACTATCACGAAATACTGATGAACAGGTTTTTCAGTGAAAGAATCTTGTTCAAGTTGCTTTTGTGCGAGAAAATCGTGGGTCGTGTATAAAAATCCATTTGTGCAAAGAAGTTTTTGTAGTGATAAGATGAAGAACATTTTGATATGCATTATATGAATGATGAATTGAATTGGTTGAGATTAAAGCTTTTGTTATGCGAGTTCTTTGGTTGGAATTTGAAATTATATTCGAGGCAATATGGAATTCTGATTCTTTTAATCATTCAATAATATTGTCTGCTGATTAATTTACAAATTTACAATTTACAATTACAAAATTTATAATTTACAATAATTTAGTATCTATGATACATAATGAACTATAATGATAACAACTGTCCAGTTTCACCAATTCGAGACCTATCCATGTAGAAATTTCCCTATTTTTTCCCATTTAAAGTAGGGTTCTAGCGTGGCCCGGACTAGAAGTTCTAGTCTAGAAAAAACTAATTAAGGCCCTGTCTGGCGCTAGTGGGAAATTTCTTACTTTGATAAGCCTATCTGTATCTAGTGGGGCCCCGACTAGATACACGATCTAGCCAGGTCTGGGCCCGGTCGGGTTCCTCGTTCCATCACCGGTCTGAAATCATCCGATCTGGGCCCGACAGGGGCCACAGCAAAATTTCTACCCGGGTATATAAGAACAGCGGCGGCGGCGGCATCTTGGAAACTTTTTCAAGATGTTATTTTTTTAAATAACTTAAAATATTAGAATATCAGTTATATGTGTAAAGAATGATCTAAATTTCATTAAAATTGGCTAAAAACGAATCACCTGATCAATAGATCAATCAATTCTTCTTAAACCCCATCTCTATATGGGTTCAGGAAGGGCGTATCTCACTTAGTGGCCAAAAAGGGCGTATATCACATATGGGTCAAGAAGGGTGTATGTCATTAAGGTCACTGATCTCCTTGGAGGTCAAGAAGGGCGTATTGTCATTGTGGTCACGTGATTTAGGGGGTCACGTAATCGAGAGTATTCACGTGACCCCATGAGGATCCCCTCATGAGGTCACGTGACCCCTCTCGATTCTTGACACAGCGGCGGCGGCGAGATCTTTTTATAATATAAAGATATATATATATATATCGCGGGGACCTGATTAGGACCACAGCAGGGCCCTTTCTTTAATAGGGCTGTGGAAGGGCGATTCCCACTAGGCCCCTACTAGAACTAGTAGTCGGGGCCAGCTGACAAAAGCATTATGATCTTGCTGGGGCTCTGACTAGTTTTCCCCATCAAGGCCCGATGAAAAAGGGAAAACTTGTGAGGCCCCCCCTATCGAAATTTCTACACGGGTAGTCGACCAGACACAGAATTCCTCACCTTATTGAAGAAGCACTTGAAAGTAAAACTGAATCCAGAAAGAAAAAAACCATCTGGAAAAAAAAAACCATCCACAGACATGAAAGGCAGCAATTAAGCCCCACATGAATGACAAGTGAAGAAAACATTCGCGAAGTAAGCTCCACTCAAAGAAGGTGTTAATCTCGAAAGATGAACTCGGTCGATTCCAGTTTTCTGTACAAGTAGTTACCAGCCGGATGTACGCTTAGGGACTTTTAAAAACTGAAAGACGTGTCCGAGCTGGTTCGAGAACTTAACGGAATTTCGCCGGAAGTCGTCTCTCGTCTCAGAAGGATTGACTCGAAGCTTTTGAACTGGCAGAAAGGAAAAATAAGATTCTCACCAAGACAGTGAGACCTCACCTCGTAAGGTACATAAAGAGAGGATCGATGAAGTGTGTCAGAGTTTAAGGAGCTAGACTGCTCCGCCACTTTTGACGTCGCGAGGACGCCCTTCACAGGCGACGGGGATGAACTCGTGTCAGGGTGTTGCTGAGCCTGGATGGCAAAAGCTCGAGGAGGCGTGTTGCCTAGTTGCTGGTTACTCCGCCTTTTGCCACGCCTCCAGCGTTGCTATCTTCGCTCGTTCTCTCTCCCTTCGTACTTTCATCCACTTCCATCCATGTCGACCTTCCACCACGACGAACCATTCACCCAACACACTGTTCACCAACCAGCTGCAAATATCGCGCCGGTCTTTGACCACGAATCACGAACCAAGGGATTAAAAACAGACTGCTGGGTTCATCCTAGGAACCTCGCCATCGGGCTCGTCACGATTCGGCTGACAAAGATCCGTTGCCTCGATGAAAACGTTCCTCACATCATCGGGATGCGGACGGTGAAACCGTCCATGTGATCAAACCCGACGTTTTCAAAACTACGGTGAATAGTGAATGATAATTTCCGGATGATACTTTGCAGTTTGTAAAAAAAAACAAAAGAATTGTCTTGTAACTTTGGGGTGGTACGAATTGGATCTGTAATTGAGTGATTGATCAAGAGTATTCTGATAATCGTTTAATGAATGCTTGCAGTTATGATATCTTGACGAGTGTTGCTATGTTGCAAGATGAGAGAGAGACATGAGTTGTCATCAAGGTTGTAAAGTCGGTTTTATCGTTTTTAATGGATGTAACAGAAATGAAAGAAAGGGAATTGCTTGGAGTGAAGACTATGAGTTTTTCAGTGAATGTGTTGTTCTTTCTTGGGAAATGGACCTATAAGGGATTGTGCTCTTCGATTTTGAGTGGAAAAAATGGAGTGTTATTTCTTCAGTGAAGATCTTTCGGAGGACTTTTGAAGAGGCTTAAAAACTTGACTGGAAGCGAGGATAGAGAAGATTAGTGTTGTGATTTTGAAGCGCCAATTGAGAAAAGCAGATCAGAACACTTTCAACTGCATTAAAAAAGTTAGTACACTTATTTTTTATTCATTATTATTGCTGAAGTAATAAAATTAATGTATTTTGATTATTTTCCCTAGTTAGCCAAAACAGAAAGAACAATTTTTTTCTATTATAATAAATTCAACATTATTTGCACAAAACGTTAACTGGAATTATAAATGCTTCTTGATAAGCATCCCAATCAGAATTCGAGTGATGTTCGAACCTTTTACTTTTTTTTGCAAGTCAAGTGGGAGGGAATGCTGAGAGAAATGAAACGAGATTTGTGAGATGGAGCGATAAATTGATAAATTGGGCAATTTTGGCTTTAGCACAATTAGCCAGATTTTTATAAATGGATCTTCGGTATCTCTGCGCACCCCATATAAAGATTAAAGAGCAACTTCCGTCGCCTACACTCTCTTTTCTTCTGGGGGTAGCTTCTACGCAATCATAAAGGGTAGGTTAAACATTCTTGAAAGAATATTATCCTCAAAGGCATCATGTAGAGAAAATTGTAGAAATTATGCCACGTTTATGAAAGTTTATATAAATATTTCATAATACATTTTGGCAAAGTAAATTTAAATATTTTAAAATAATAAGTAACTGAAGGCTTTATAGACTGATTTAATTAGACATTAGTAACAATATTAAAAGATTTTAAATTATGTGTCTTAATTATAATTTTTTTTGTAATAAATCGTTTCTTAATCTCAAAATTTAATTTTTTTAAATCGAAGATGTATATATACAAATTTAGTATTATTCAGAGTCAGTAGCGTATATAGATTAATTGGAAATAAGCTATAAAAGAATGAAGTCTTCCCAAACAAAAATGGCGGCCGACGGCCGACGGAAATTGCAAGCTTTGAATAATCTTGTCAATAGTAGAGTGAAAGTACATATATAACATCGGAGTTAATTTTTTCTCTCTAAAATTAATTTTAGAGATTAATTAATTAATCTTCGAATTAATATATTTCAAAACTTTGAAGATCTTTTTAAAATTAAAGATATTTTTAACCCTTAAAAGCATATGTTACTTTACTATAAAAAGAAATTTAGTTTCTCGCCAACTTTACATTCGCAATAATAAATATTTTTCACTAAAAATAGACCATTTACCTCGATCTATATAAAACGAAAATAAATGGTTTACTTTTAAAGAAAAAGTTTTATTATTGCGAACGTAAAGTTTTGGCGAAGCTAAATTCGAAGCCAACATTTTTACTATATACTACTATTTATAGATAACAAAAGTCAATATTATATTAATGATTAAGTAGATGGAGCAAGCGTCTCAAAATATGGAAAATTATCCTGACCAATTAGTGAACTTCTCTTCTTCATGAATCTTGATATAATGCGTTTCCTGTTTTCTTATAAATTCATTAATTAAAAATCCATATGCAACACGTAAATAACAACTCCATAAATCTTGAATTCTAAGAGGATGTGATACTTTACTATACACTGTAAAAAATTTTCAAAGAATTTTTCCGAAAATGTTTGCGACACTTTCCCAAAAATTTTCGGGAATTTTCCCAAACATTTTATAGTTTGCTTGTGAAAATTCCCAAATATTTTTTGGAAAAAAACAAACAAATAGAATTTCTGTAAATAATTGAAAAGTAATTAAGCTATGTTGAAAAAGTAATTAACCAATGTTGATAAATATTCCGCTAGGAAAATAATAATCATTTTTAAGAAAAAAAAAAAAAAACAAATTTCTGAAAAGAATCAATTAAACATATCGAATTTGTTTAACTACTTAAAGATTAATTAAAGAATGTTCATAAATACGACACTAAACCAATAATAATAATTTTTAGTAAAAAAAAAACAATTTTAAAAAAATAATTTAAACAGATTGAGTTTATTTGAATTTAACTAACTTATGTGAAAAATCAAACATTTTTTGGGAAAATTCCCAATATCTTAGCCATTTTCTAATTCAAAAATATATTTAGGGAATATTAATTAATTTTTTCGATAAATTCCCAAATGATTTAGGAAAATTCCCTAAAATTTTCGAGAAAATCTTTTTCCCAACCAAAAATGTGGAATATTCCTTAAGAAACGGAAAAATTCTAAAAATTCCCGAAATATTTTACAGTGATACACACAATTTTCTTTCGCCAACTTTACGTTTGCAATAATAAATATTTTTAACTGAAACTAGGCCATTTTCCTATTTAAAGATTTTATCAAAAAAGATTTTAGCAAAAAATATTTATTATTGCGAGCGTAAAGTTGATAAATCTAAATTTTCTCTTATGGTAATTACCACATGCCCTTAATATAATAACGGAGAACAATTTTTCGCTCTAAAAAGATTCTTGATTAGCATCTTTAGACACATATAAAGTCCACAATTCTTCTTTTCATAACAACCGATATTCGTATATTGTAGCCGCTAATAACGTGAGAACAGCTTTCATTCATGGTATTCTCGTTTATGGTGAATGCCATATGTGCCATGGGATCTCCCCATCTCGCAATAGTGTAGTGCCAATGGAAATTAGCGAACAATTAGTGCTTTGCTTTCAATTGCGCTGTTTTATAAACACTGAGCTTATCGACATAGGTGCCCATTATTTTAAGGATTCGAGTGCCCCTAGTTGCCGATCGTTCGAGTAGTCCAAGTGTCTAAGTATTTGTGCGATCGGGGTTGGTTGTAGAATGTAGAATGTAGATTTTCGAGTACCTTAGACCGGCAGGGGTAGAACCAAAAAGGGTCTCACAGTGTTTCGTTGCGTTTAAAGAGGGTTGCAAGGCTTCGGTGTTGCAAACCTCTTGAAACCTCGAGCAAACACTTGGGCACAGGGCGTTTGCCTAGTACGCCGATTAATATCCCAAATGCAGCTCAACTTCTCCGTTCCCGGAGGCTGCTCGGCCGTGCTACTTCATTTTTTATTCATTGTATCGTGTCCTGGATAAATGGCCGATTAGGAGGCCGCACTGCTTTAATATTCGACTCCATCTACTGTTCTTAAAACAAAATTCTCATTCAATATTCTCATTTTACTAATTGGCTGCATTTTGTTCATCAATTCATCTTTAAGTTGGAATGACACAAGTTCTTATAATCTGAAGTGGGTTGAAGTGTCAGACGCCTAGTCTGACGATTTTTTTTTCATTTATTGGAATAATAACAAAAAAAAGGTTTCCACTGTTCCCAAAATCCAAAATTTTTATTTATTTACTAGGAGCAAGTTTAGAGAATTTAGAGGAATTTGCAAAAGATTTTAAATAATTTTAAGGAATTTAAAGAGATTTTATAAGATTTGAAAAATTATAAAAGGATTTCAAGAGATTTCTAGTAATTTTAAGGGATTTTTTAAAAAGTTGAAAAGAATTATCATTAGATTTTTTTCAAAGATTTCACAACATTTCAAGACATTTTAACTGCTTTTAACGAATTTTAAGGAATTTAAAGAGATTTCAAGATATTTTAATGAAATTTAAGGAATTTTTTATATATTTTAAACAATTTTAAGACATTTACAGAAGATTTAAAAGTTTTTAAAGAATTTCAGGTAATGTTAAGGGATTTTAAGGGATTTCATTTGATTTACTCCACATTAGAATAAATTCCTGAAAATTTCTTAAAATCACTTAAAATGTTTTGAAATCTTTTGAAAATTTATAAACTCCCTTGATTTCTTTTGAAATCCATTGAAATTCCTTACAATCACTTATCACTAAAATCTCTTGAAATCCCTTGAAATTTGATAAAATCCTTTAAGGTGTCTTAAAATATTGTGAAATCTATAAAAATTTCTAAAAATCTCTTGAACATTTTTTTGATAACTCTTTCAAAATTTTATAAAAATTCCTTGAAATCTTGTGAAAACTCTTGAAAATCACTTAAAATATCTATAAAATCCCTTGAAATTTCTTGAAAACCTGGGCAACTTTAGCAAAAAAAACCTTTAGCAAAACTGCTACTAGTAAATAAATAAAAATAAAATGATTTGGGAACTTTTTAGAAGATATTCTTAATCCAAAAAATACAAAAAAATAAAATAAAAATTTTCGTCAGACTAGGCGTCTGAAGCTTCAACCCAATATAATCTGAAATTGTTATCCTATCTTAAAACAATGGTGTAACAAAATGTCTCCAAAATCTCTCATACATTGTTGTTGCCATGGCTGGATTAGGGGGGGGGGCTGAAGCCCTAGGCCCTGCTTTCGAAGTGGCCCCCAAATTCTTCCTCAACTTTAAAAAAAAAACTTTATAAAAATTGAAAAATGTATTATTTTAATTCTCTTTGAAGATAACTAAAGATTTTTCCCAGGGGGGGGGGGGCAAAAAAATACAGCCCTGGGGCCCGAGTTGTCTTAATCCGGCTCCGGTTGTTGCAAACCTAATTGACTTTTGAATGACTTGAAGTTGTATAAGAAGGAAAACAAAATAATCGTCTCTTAAAATTTTGCAAGAAAAATTTTTAATCCTTCAAAATTCGATAAAATCTCATAAAATTCTTTAAAAACTCTTGAAATTCGTTAAAATTTGTGAAAATATCTAAAAAAATTTAGAAATTCTCGAAAAATTGCATGAAATCCTTTAAAATTTCACAAAATTTGTATAAAAGTCATAAAAATCTCTTAAATTCTCTTAAAATGCCTTAAAATCCCTTAAAATTTCATGAAATTTGATGATAACTTTCAAAATCCTTTTAAATTCCATGAAATCTTTTGAATCATAAAAATCTTTTGAAATCCCTCAGTAAAATTATCCAACAAACTTTAAATCCTTCAAAATCAATACAATATTTTAAAAATTAAAATTCCTCAAAAATTTTTGGAATCCCTTAAAATCCTACGATAATATTCCCTTTATATCCTTTAAAATTCATGAAAATTATTAGAAATCTCATCAAATTGCATGAATTCCTTTCAAATTCCACGAAATATCCTGAAATCCCCTAAAATTTTACGAAATCCTGTAGAAATCCTAAAGTTTTTTTTAATTTAGTGAAAATCACTTGAAAATCGTCAAAATCCCTTAAAATTCTTAAAAACCTTTTGAAATTTCTCTGTAAAAAAGTGGTGTCACAAAATATCTTGAAAATCTGACATACATTGTTGTTGCAAATCTGATTGGCTTTTGAATGACTTAAAATTGTAAGAAGGAAAACACCAACACTAGAAAACACCAATTAGTAATGATAAATTGTTAGTATATCAATTGTTTCATTGATTGGCCAATTAACTTTAATTTCAAACAATTGTACAAGTGTTACTAATAAAAGTCGTTCCAATTTTGAATCAAACTTCTGAGTCTATAAAAAACTCTCTAATAATATTTCTCGCAATAAATTTAGTTCTCACGTGACTCAGAATGTAAGAGAATTATCGATTATTTTAGAAAAGGCGCCCTTGATTCCACTATCTAAAGTGACTAAAGGAAATGTCAAATTTGTCAGTGGTCTTAGGAGCGTGTCTGACAAATTTAGCTTCACTAAACCACAAATCTGAACCTCATTCTACGATTAGCATATATAGTTATCATGACCCACAAATCTTTTATTTGTCTATTCTAGTGTAAAAGTCGCGCTCTTGCGACATTAATTATTATAAGAACTCTGAATTATGTGGCTTTCTAAACTTTATATTGATTATACGCAGGAAGTAGCTGTTATTTTAATCCGTAAAGGTAATAAAATTCGTAAAACGATGACAAATATTTTTTTTCACTTTTCTTGAAAAAGCAAACGAGATATTTCAGTGACGAGACAATCTCAATTTTTTATTTTACTCGTTTTCTTGGGATGCTCTGGACCCCAACGTATTATTACGCTACTTGATTTCGCATCGAGCCAGCTGTCTCCGATTATTCGCCATAGAATTTTGAGGGATTCCCGTTCAAAGGGGCCCCTATCGACCTCTACTAATATTTGCGAAGGCCTTACAGCCTTGGGCCTACCGGACATTGCCTAGGTTTCTCATATGTACACTTGTCTTTGAACTAGTTTATTTAGTATTAGACAAGATGCACATCTATTGAAATTTATTCGCCTGTGGGTGGATTTTCGAAGGGTTGAGGTATTAAGCAACGAATTGGTTTAGATAAAAAAAAAAAACTGAGTTCTGAAGATTTCACTGCTTTCACGTTTTTTATATTCTATTCCGCTAAAGGGAAATTCATATAAAAGTTTCTTATTAAAAATATGATAAATTGATATTAATCTGTTAAAGGTGAATTCTTTCTAATAATTTAAATTTCCAGTTATTTAAAGAGGAATTAGGAGCGACATTTAAGGCTGTTGTAATAAATTAGAATAAACTTATGACAAAGAAATTAGTCAGCTCTCCAAGCACCGATGTTACTGTCTATCGTATATCTGCCTACAAATTATCAGCCGTCTTGAACACCTCGTATAACTGCTACTTGCTATCCTATCGTTGTGTGCGAGGGTATAAAGCCTGAAATTAATGTGCTACTTCCTCTCGACGTAACCTGCAATCGCATCGAGAAAAACGCGAAATATACATATATATTGGCTTTAAAAATAAAATTTTCGAAATATTGTTCAAAATATATTTCAAATCTCTACAAACACGTAACCAATCATGATTTACAACTAGAATTGCATCACTAATTGAAATTACAGTTAACACTGGTCGTCACCTATTCACCTCTTTTCACCTATTTTGGAAATTTATTTTTATTTAAATTTATTTATTTATTTTTAGTCGAATACGCGAGGCAAAAAGAGACTTATATGTTTATAAAGTTTTCCAACTTTTTTTTGATCCATCGTAACTTTGGACTGGATTATCGCATCAACATGTTTTTTTTTTAAATTAATGTAATGATAGCTAGATTAACATAAGCATACTAAAATTTTCATGTGCTAAATATAGAAAAAAATATCCATGAAAACCATAAAAACCATTACATTTTTTTTTTGATTCAGCAAAACTTTTGACAGGATTAATGCATCTAGATGTTTTTTTTTTAATCAATAAAAGTTAATCTATTAAACTATTAAAGGGAACTATTGTATTGTTAAAATATTATAAAGGGAAATAAAGTAAAGGGAAGTAAATGAAAAAGGAAATGGTTAAGGTAATAGAAATCATTTAATGAAATTGAAATTTTAAATGGAAATCATTATAGATATCTCGAAACTGTCGAATACGTTAATTAAACATTTTTTCTCAAATAATTAATACTTTTTCTCATTAATTTAATACTTAAACATTAAATTAATGTATAATTATTATATTTTATAATTAACAATTAATTCTTATTTTTTATTTTTTAGTTATAGCGTATTCGACTTTCTTTTTAATTTTTTTTTCCTCACCTTTTCACCTTTTTTCTATTGATACAGTTAAATCTTACGAAAAATCATTACATTGGAATTATATGATAATTCAAAAATACAATAGATGTACCTACTGTGATGACTGAAATTAGTAAAAATTAGAACTGATTCGAATTTGGAGAGTAGGTTTGAAGTATCGACTCTTAAGGTATCAGATTTGGTGGGATGCGGTGATGTATATTGCACGTAGGGTGAACCAGGTCGTTAAAGGGAAAAACGAGTGCCAACCCGAGTTTGTGGGGACACCCTGGGCGTCCAAGCAAGCCCCATACAGTACTTGTGCACGCAAGTAATTAATGTCTCTATATAAATTGAACAGAAAAGCAACTTGCTAATAAACAGTGGGTATACACACGTGACCGGATAAACGATTATAACCATCTTCGTATTGAAGTTTATATAAACGCATCCGATTTAAGAGCCCCCTTCAATTTATGGATTTTTAATTAACCAACGGAAATATGCACTAAATATTTGTTATTTCGATGCTTGTGCTTTCAATTGCAATATTTCATCTTCTGAGTATTTAAAATATATTTAAAAAAAAACCACGAAATAATTAGTTATACTTTTTTTTCGTTTTTGTTGGGGTTTAGGCAAATATTGTTAGTTTTATTTTTTTACAATTATTTTAACAATACTCAATTACCGAAAAATAATAATTAGATTCGGTGTTAGATTTCGCAGCTCCTATCAGAAATAATCTTGAAATTTGAATAATCCTGAGTTATATTGCACAAGTGTTGCTAAAGAAGTAGACGACCAAAGTGATGTCACGCTATGGAAATTATGATATACTTCTTGATAGCCCTTTCAAGTTTCAAGCGACTCATGCCCTTTCTAATATAAAAATAACTCAGGGTTTTTAAACCTACTTATGAGTCATAAATTCTCTAACAAGTAAAATCTTTCCACAATATGAAAGTGTGGATGTTAATTTTGATTCTAAATTTTCCACGTCATTGACTAACATTTTTCTGGAAGTTTTTGATTTGGCGTTGGTTATGGGCGAAGCGTATAAGAGAATAAATGAGCGGGCAGAGGCCGGAAGTTCATGCTTATTCACTGAGCACCGAAAGGGCGGCTGGGTATAATTTACGTATAAATTAAACCGAATGAATCAACGGTAGACGATTAATCGCAATGGATAATAACAATACCACGCTTGCTTATGCGCGTTAAACGAATACATTACCTTTTTCATTACCATGCCACGTGGACCTTTTATCTATTTTTACTGTCTAACTTATTACTTTGTTTTCCCTGGATATCCGCAAATGACCCTGACTCTATCGATTTTCGAAAATAACTTTTCTATGGCCTCAGTCTATGATAATATCTCCGATACATAAAAATTGATCTCACGGAATAAAATGTTTTTCTTTTTATTTCAAGGTTTTAGAAATCATTGCGAATTTAATTCTTTCTGCAAATTATTTCCATTCAACAAATCCAGAAAACAATTTTTCATATAAACTAATTACAATTTTATTGCATACTGTACATTTTTATATGGTATATTGTTTTAAAGGAGTGGAATTTTTGGGTATTAGGAATTCCGAAAGAAAAATGTGACTTCCTGAGAAGGTAAATCGATTCCGGAAGTGTCGTTCGCAGGGAAGTCTGATTCCCATGGTTGATGAGAATACAAAGACGAGTATTGTGGGGAAAGGTATATTACATAGGTATAGGTCGACGAGGTAAACAGGCCGTGAAATTACCTTTTAAATATTAGATTATGATTAAATGTGTACCTACCTCGAAGGCACTAAATGTTCGTTCGCCACTCAGCTTACCAGTTCATAAAGCTATGGGGGTAGACGAGACTTGCGCGGAACCCCTGCTCGTATCACAGTATCAATCAGCTCTCACCATCAGATAAGATTGGCTGTTCACAATCTGAGTGCTTTTTTAAAACTCTGATGAGGCTCCATGTTCCGATGGACCACCGCTAAGCGGAAGTTCAACTCCAAAAGACCCACCAGTTTGAATCTAAGGATGGTTTACAGTTCAAAATTATTCTATTTTTGAGTTTTGAACTAGAACTATTTTAGAATTGTAAAATAATTTTCATTTGTATCTGAAGGCAGACATCACAGTATTTATTGTAGCAGACAAACACGCGCGCTACGCGCACGATTATTTATTTAATTTCTTACAACTTAAAGTCATTAAAAAATCAATGAAATTTTGTTGATTCACATTTAGAGATTAGGTTTGAAACAACAATGTATCCGAGATTTTAGGGACTTTTAGAGAGGTATTTCAAGATGTTTCTAGGAATTTTAATGGATTCTGACCATTTTCAAGTGATTTTTACGAAATTCTAAAGATTTTTAGGATTTTAAAAAAATTTCGTAGAATTTTAAATGTTATAATAAAATTTCCAGGAATTTTGAAAGAAGTCAAGAGATTTTAATAATTTAACGGATTTTCTGATTTTTAAAAGGTTTTATAGAATTTTTAGTATTTCGTGAAATGTAACGAGATTTCTAATAATTTTAATGGATTTTAAAGGACGTAAAGAGACTTTATAAATGTTATCGTAGAATTTAAAGAAGTTTAAGAAGTTTCTGCGAATTTTTAAGTAATTTTATTGAGGAATTTCAAAAGAATTTCTATACATAGAAGATTTTTCAAAGAATTTGTAGAATTTAAAAGAATTTCAAAGGTGTTGTAAAATTTTAAGGGATTTTATGAAATTGTTCTAATTATTAAAAGATTTTGTAGAATTTTTAAGGATTTCATAAAATTATAAATGTTAAGAAATTCCAAGAGTTTTTTTATGAATTTTTAGAGATTTTTGCTAATTTTAACTTGGATTTCAAGAGATTTATAATTTTAATCGTTTTTGTGAATTTTTAAGGGATTTCAAGAGGTTTTTGGGTGTTTTAAGAAATCTTAACGAATTTTAAGCAATTTCGAAGCTTTTCATGAAATTTTAAGTGATTTGAAAAAGTTTCTGAGTGTTTTAAGAGAATTTAAGGGATTTTAAATCTTATGAAATTTCGAGGAATTTTAAGAGATTTCAAAGGGGTTCAGAGAATTTTAAGGGTCTTTAAGGAATTTTAAATATTGTAATATAATTTTCAGGACTTTTAAAAGAAGTCAAGAGATTTTAATAATTTTAAAAGTATTTTATGGAATTTTAAATAATTTTGTGAAATTTTATGAGATTTCTAATAATTTTAAGGTATTTTATGATTTTTAGAAGATTTTATTAGAATTTTAAGGAATTCATGGAATTTAATGAAATTTCCAATAATTTTAATAGATTTTAAAGGACGTCAAGGGACTTTGAATGTTATCGTATAATTTAGAGCATTTCAAGCAGTTTCTGGGAATTTTAAGAAGTTTTCACGAACTTTAAAAGATTTCAAGAGAGTTTTATGAGTTTTAGAATATTTTATGGGGTTTCAAGGATTTTAAAGTTTGTCAGGGAATTTAATTTATTTCTCTAATTTTTAAAAGATTTTGTTTTTAAGGATTTCATGAAATTTGATAAGATTTCTAAGGATTTTAAGAAATTTTAAATGTTAAGAAATTCCAAGAGTTTTTTTTATGAATTTTCAGAGATTTTTACAAGTTTTAACTTGGATTTCAAGACATTTATGATTTTAATGTTTTTTGTGGATTTTTAAGGGATTCAAGAGGTTTCTAGGAGTTTAAAGAAATCTTAACGAATTTTAAGGTATTTCGAAGGTTTTCCTGAAATTTTTTTTGCGCCTTTCTTTAGTTTGTTTTTCTTCTTTCTTCAAGTCATTCAAAAGCCAATCAGGTTTGCAACAACAATGTATGCAAGATTTTCGAGACATTTATTGACACCACTTTTTAAAGATAGGATTAAAAAATATAAACAGGTGATTTTTTACAAACATATTAGAAGAGAAATTTAGAGGTGACTAAAAAATTAAACAAACTTTAACCAGCATGTTCGAAAAAGGTGGGAAATTCCGAAAATAGGTGAAATAGATGAACAAATTCAAAATAGGTGAAAAAAAAGTAAACAGGTGACAACCTGTAATGACTGTGATGAATATATATGTATAAATGGGACAAATTCGAGAATTCAAGTGAAGCTTCCGTTTTGATACCAATTTAGCTCGTTTTAGCTCCATCGACTTCAATTTCCCTTCGGGTAATAAATTTTTCTCTGACTCGGACAGAATTTAGAGGGTGTTTCACACGTAGATGCAGAAACGGTCGTAAAAGTGGAAGTGATAGGCAGGTGGTTATATCCGGCCGGTGTTAGGTATGTGTGAATTTTGCATGCATATGTATGAAAGAACGATGCCCACTGGCCATTGTCCACCCCCGCTTAGTTAGTTGGCGAACTTTCCAGGGACTAAGCGTATGCATTGCTCACTTGGCAAGATTGATATAAGCGATAGGATGTTCTCGAATACAGTACATTTATTGTTAGCTGGGTGCGACATGTGCGCGCTCCTGCAGATATAAGGTGGTATGTAGCCCATAATTAATGCAAATGAGCGGATGAACGGGAACCTGCTCTAACCTTTCAAATGTGTCCATAAAAATCCGCGAAACTAATTTCCTTCGCTGTTGGCATAATTATTTACACTTTCTGCGTAAGACGTTATTTACATATTCAGATCTTGTGGTACAATCGTTTTCTTATCTTTAAACCTTATATATACTGCATTATAATCACGGAGAAAAATGGATATTCAAACTTAATATCTACATTGTCAAAAAATTTAATTACAAATATATTCATCCTACATGTCTAATCTCTAAATCTGAATTAGTAAGAAGTTACTAATGAAATAGTGCCGATTCATTTACTAAGTCACTTTAGTAAGTATTTTTACTACCAATTAGTTAAAAACTACTAATTCACGGTAAAAAAATAGTAATTCATTTAGTAATCAATATAGTTACCCTTACTAAATGAATTAGTATTTTTTTACTGTGAATTAGTAGTTTTTAACTACTTGATAGTAAAAATGCTTAATAAAGTGAATTAGTAATCGAATCGGCACTATTTCATTAGTAACTTATCACTAATTCAGATTTAGAGAGTAGATATTCATCCTAAATATCCAGATATTCATCTTATTGAATATCTAAGATAGTTAGTCACCTATCCAGATACTTAAACTGAATATCTTTAGATGGCTGTTACATAATTTAGTATCCAGGATATTAAGCTTGAATATCCATTTTTTTCTCCGTATAGCGGACTTACGAAAGAAATAACGTTTTTTACGACAAACTATTTAATTAACAATTTAATTTTTACAATTTACTTCATACAATAAGTAAAAAAAGAGATCAAATTATTATGAAGTAAGAAATCTCTTAAACGGTCAAACATTGTGAGTGGTGAATGAACCGTAGTGACATAAAAAGGCCGTATGTGCCACGCATGGTAGAATGCAGCCACTCCCTCGAAATCGAGTTTGGCTTGGAGCACTGGCAGCTGGCCCATTCGTGAATTTTATTTGAATAATTCTTTCCCGTGGCGCGTGCCACGAGATACGGATACCTTGCTTTTTTCACGGATCTAAAACTCTCTTTCGTCGTTCCTTTAAATTTTGTCTTACTATTGGTTAGCTCTTACAGCAGCCACGTGGCCGGAAGTGCCCTTCCAGGCGTTTCCGCCATGCAATGAATACCGTCTCGGGTCCTTCGGTGTCACATTGAGGAATAATATCTCGCCTGATCGAATCTTCAAGAGGCGGATCCTTGTTTTACCCAACAAGATATTGATCAAAAACAATTGGACGTAAAGCTTCATTTCGAATGCAATACGAAATCAAGTGACAATCAGAACGTTGATTTTCATTCCAAAAAGTCTTGCGAGTGTTGAAAACGTACACGGAGAGAAATAGATATTAACTGTTAATATCTGGATATTAAATCGTAATATATCTGCTTTTTAACAATGGACGACTATCTAGATATTTAGATTTAATATCCTCAGATATTAAACTTTTTAATATCCGAGATATTAAATTTAAATATCTAAGATATTAAAATTAGGAGAAATTTAAAAACCTGTAATATCTTGGATATTATGGTTTAATATTCTTGATGATACATTCAAAAATCTCAGATATTAAAATGAAATATCTAGAATACTACTGCTTATTATATAAAATTTTAAGTATTAATATCTTATATGTTTTAAATACACAGAAAAAACAAGGACTGAAAGTGTTTACAGTTTAAGTCAGTTTTTAGTTTTGTTTTAACGGTACAATTTAAATTTTGATGAATAAAACGATCAATGATCGAATCCGTTGAACCTCAAAGCTTCAATCAATACAGCTTCCAAAGCATTCCAAAGTGGCGTGCTGCTCTGCTTGGCTTCCCATCCGAGAAATGATACCATTGGTGAAAATTTGGCGCGGTATATAAAATGAAATGGTGGGCAAAAATGTTTAATATCTGAGATATTAAACTTTAATATCTCAGATTTTAAATTTTAATATCTTAATTTATTAGAAAATTAATATCTTCTGTTATTAAAACGTAATATCTCTTAAAAGTCGATATATTACTCTATAATATCTAGATATTATGTGATAATATTCAGATTTTTAATATTCAGTTCTTAATATCCAGTTTTCTCCGTGTATAATCTTGAAAACGTATAAGCTTGAAAATGTATAAACTTGAAAATGTATAAGCTTGAAATCGTAAAGCTTTGAAAATTGATCAATTTCCTATAATCAGTTGAAATTCTTATATTTGAAACGAGTGAATAATAAAAGCGGGGAGTTTAAAGCGGTTCCGGGAGCGAGTGAGTCGGAATGCAAACAAAGAAATGAAAACGATTTCAGTGGGGTGCAGTGATGGGATGTGTGGGTGCAAATCTGTGAGACTTGGATCTTACAATGTTTCGTAGAAATTACGAGCGGCATCAACGTCAAACTTCGAGCGACTAAAGTACCACAGAGTTCAGACTCTCGGGGGACCAACCCCGGTTAGCTGCCGGTCTGTGGGGTGGCCCACAATACAAGCAATAACACGAACTACCCCCGATCGAGCTCCCTCAACTCCGCAACTTCCTCGCTCTCACCTTAATCGACAACGGATGATTTGGTCTTAAATAAACTTCTCACCTATTCGATCATACAATTCGCAATTTTCCTTCCTTTTTGAGTCTTTGTCGACCACTTCTGATCGGTCACTTTCACGCTAGCCTCTCAATTCTTTAGAATTGTAAATTCAATTTAACTTACCCCTAAATTTCTCATTGATTTCTCATTACAATTTTCTATTGGAATTAGGGGATTAAGGACATTAAGTGGATTAAGGAATCATATATCGCTCTCAAAATTTGGAATATAGCAAATGAGACATTAAATTGCGTTTGTATATTTAGTTTTAATCAAAATTTTGAAAAAAAATCAAGTCGGTAAAGTAGGGATGTGATTTTTTTTCAAAATTATGGCTCCAACTAAATATACAAACGTAATTTAATGTCTCATTTCCTATATTCAAAAGTTTGAGAGCGATATATCATTCCGTTTGGACATGATGAACGCCGAAAAAAATTTTTCACAACCAAGCGCAGAGCATGCCCTTAACAGATACGTTTTCGAACTATAGGGGGAGGTATCACGTCTCGCGAGGAGAATAAGATAATAATAATATTAAGAATAATAATAATTATTATTATTATCGATAAGATACTATTCAATTTCTATGAAGAGAATTCTGAAGGCTTTTTTAGCCAAGAATGTGTAAAGATCTGAAAAGTAGGGATAAGAGGTCATGTTGTTTTGTCGCCTCAGTTGGGGTGAAAACGGGAGCAAGGCACAGCGAATCGCGACATTTAATGCGTAATATCCTATTTAATCTTGTATGAAAAGCGTCGAGTGATGGTTCACGGTAGAATAAAGACGTTGAGGGTTTCCCAGGGGGTGGCTGGGAGACGGTTGGGGCATTGAGCCGTCCAAGCCACTCGCTTCCAGCTCCAAGTTGCTTCCGAGACTAGAAAGCCCTCGGGGTCGGGGGTGGCAGATGGCAGTCAACGGACCAGTTCTTTCCAACACTTTAACCCTTAGCTTCACTGAAAAAGATACATATTTCCTGAAAGAAAAATAGAGGCGGAAACCTCTGGGTAGAACAAAAATTGACACGAGTAATTTACTTCAGAGTAAATTCCAAAGTATCAAATTTTGATACAAAAATGGATCAATGCGATGTAGAGTATAATTAATCAAAATAGGAAAACCGACATCGATACCCTGCTTAATTCTGTTTTTAAAGTAGAATACAATTCATTTCAACTATTTCAGCGAGGCATTTAAAAAACATACAGTGTCTGAAAGACATGATACTAAATTTATGACTTTCTACTTTTACTCCATGTTTTATTTTCTTTAGAATAGTACGACTTCAGCTATATTCAGAAATCATAACATAAAAAAATTGTGCATACTTTTGTAGCTTAGCAACATAAATCGTAAAGAGAAAACACAGTATATATATATATATATATATATATATATATATATTGATTTTTTTATATATCGTAACTTGCAAACATTCTATAATTGCAATATTTCCCGAGTTGATATTAATATCCTTAGCGAATTTGAATTTATATTGTATTCTAATTTATCGAATGAAAATTCAACCTCAGTTACTGCCACTTCGATAAATGTCTATTCTTTCTTGGGTGGTTTAGTCTGAAGTGTCAGAAATAACGCATCTTTAATCACGCGATGGGATTCGTTCACAATTCACATTCAATCACAGAATGTGGATTCGTGATCGACTCAAGTTGTTGGGGTTCTGCTTGGTAACCGCGAAGTGTGTTGTTGGCGGATTTGACGTGCTTATCAATAGATCGTGAAGGTAATAGACTCGCACCCTAAATCGAGCATATAACTGATATCTGATAAGAAACCAATAGACTGGAGTTATTTTCAAGATCTGACAAAAGCATGCAAAATGTTCAATATAGAGATGGACAAGTCGATTCCGAATCTTTCGAAGAATCGATTCTTGGTTTCGATTCTTCGATTCTGCGGAATCGATTCTTCATCGGAATCGACGTTTAGTTCCATCGATTTTTAGTTGGATTGAATATCTACCTTACCCATCCCTATTTAATATTACTAGCAATTATATGATCTGTGCGCTCTGTGCGCGATTAATTTCCCGTTTTTGCACACCTTTTTCTAATAGAAAAATTAATTGACAATTTTTAATTCTTGATATATAAAATCTTGTGATTCATTATCTAATTTCTGAAATCTCCGTAAGTTTCATAAAATTCCTTAAAATGGCCTTATTATCCTTCAAAATTTGGCGAAATTCCTTTAAATTTCGTAAATTCACTTGATATTCCTAAAAATTACTCAAAGTCCCATGAAATCTGATTAAATCTCTTAAAATTCCTGAAAATCCCCTGAAATTTCGTAAAATCGCTTGAATTCCTTAAAAGTCCTTAAAATTACTAAATATCCCATAAAATATCGTAAAATTCCTTAAAATTATTTAAAATTCCATAAACTGTCATGAAATCTCTTAAAATTCCTGACAATCCAATGAAATCTCGTCGTAAAAACCCTTGAAAGTCCTCAAAATTAGTTAATATCCAGTAAAATATCTTACTAGTATTTAAAATTCCATGAAATCCCATAAAATCCCTTGAATACCTTAAAAGTCTTTAAAATTACTTAATACCCCATACAAAATCTTAAAATGCCTTTAATATCTTTCAAAATCTGGTGAAATTCAGTAAAATTCTACAACCTATCGTTAAACCCTTAAAATTACTTAAAATTATTCAAAATCCCATGAAGTCTCATTATATCTTTAAAATTACTCAAAATTCCACGAAATTTCGTTAAGGGCGTTGGACCAAAGTGTTAAGCTCAAAATTTCATTCAGCACGTCAAGTTTAAGGGCATTTGAAGGTCAAATCGACAAAAAAATCGATTGAATGAAGGTGACTAGCATTTCTATGGTTTTGAGGGCCGTTGAATCCGAATCTGGAATCAGTTTGATTCCATCATGTCTGCATCAAGGTCAATTCAAGGTCAAATTTATATAATGTGATAAAAGTGAATTTTTTACTGCATATTCTGAAAAAACGGAAAATTTTACGTTCAGATGTGATATCCGCTATTTTTCTGATGATGATCCTAAAGGTCACTTCAAGGTTAATTAATGTTAGTAACTTGAGAGTTCGTATGACGATTGCAAAAATACAAAAATGTGTCTTCGTGGAACAAGATTTCTATTTTCATAAATAGCGGATATCATATCTGAACGTAAAATTTTCCGTTCTTTCAGAATCTGCAGTCAAAAAGTAACTTTTTTCACATTATACAAATTTGACCTTGAATTGACCTTGATCCAGACATGATGGAATCAAACAGATTCCATATTTAGATTCAGCGGCCCTCAAAACCATAGAAATGCTAGTCACCTTCTTTCAATCGATTTTTTTGACGATTTGACCTTCAAATGCCCTTAAACTTGACGTGTTGGAGCCAATCGGAGCCCGGATTCGGAATCCTGTGAATGCCTGTGTAATTTATTTTTCACATCCAAATAATTATTTTTATCATTTTAAATTCTTTTCCACCTTTATATAATCTTTTTATTAGTAATCGTTTTGACAACGAAAATAATCTGAAGATAGTTTTCAAATTCGGTATATTCACAAAATTCGCGCAATTTCTAAACCAATCAGGTTTTCGACAACAATGTGTTCGATATATTGGTAACATCACTTTTTACATTCTCATTCTCATGAGAGAATGTATTTAATATAGAAAAGATCTTAATTGTTGATATATCGTATACATCCACAAATGTATTGAAATTTCAGATTGTTTGAGAGTGTAATGCAATTATACACAAATGAGCACACACCAGGTGCAAGTGAGAAATTGATAGGTCGTTAAGAGAGCAGCCTGCATCTGGAGTGTTGTATTCCCTTGAAAAAAGTCTTAGACTCTTCAGTTTTCACTCTCATCTGAGAACAACTCGATCCGTCTCAAGTCCAGAGACACTGGGCACGCGCCACTCAAGAAACCCCCTAGTTCTTCTTACACTGATTCTTCCAGACGGGGTATAAGTACATCGACCGAAGCAAATGGCACGCGAGACTTCCGGGCCTCGGTATCAAATTTGGCTGGTTCTCCTTTCAAGACTTCAGGATCGTGGCCCGCGATCTTGAATGAATAAAAGCGGAAGCGGCGGAAGGGCGCGTTCCTGCTCTTGGGGTCTTCTGGACCCCTTTGTAATTCACATTGTCTATTAGAGGGGGCGTGGGGCACTGAAAAAGTTGAATGTCGTGTGCTTACGCACGCAAACCGTCTGGCCATACATGCAGGGTCACCGTAACAAACCCTATAAAAAGATCAGTCGACTAATGGCGAGTAATACGTAAAAGCAGTTGGACGCGTTTCCGATCAGCTGCTACCACTTTGATTCCCATTTGATTTGAACTTGAAGATTATTCGCGTAAACAATACTCTCATTTTTTCAGTATCAGAACACTAATAATTATAATTGAGTTGTAAATAAATAGTATGTAGTTCAATTTTCATTGGATATCGAGTGGAAATAATTAAAAACTAATGTTGATCCTCCACTTTGTAAATGATCTGGGGTTTCTCTTGGCTTGGAAGACAATAGAACAATTTATTGTTTTCCTGACTTTTATCCTGGAATTATTTTTCTGATTCTATTATGTAGTTATTACCATTATTTGACAGAACGTACAGGTTTCGGGTTACAGGACATTGTGCTGTGCACATCGAAATCAAAGTGAGCGCACAGACGCCAGACGGCTGGTGAGAATGGGTATGGTTGTATAAGTTTGCACATACGAACAACTCAGTGTATTTGTGTACACATTGCTTTAACTGTTAACATAATCCCACTGTTTGACGAAACTCTAACGATCTCGAGCTTGAATCGAATGTAAACCCCAAGGCTGATGGACACCTCTTCATCGCCTGATATACCGGGTGTCGAAAGCCTCAATCCTATCTGGAAAATCAATTACTGATTCAGTCAAACAGAATTCTTACTTTTTGATATACTCATCCCATGTTCGAACTAAAGAGGGAGGACTTACATCCTCTAACTTACATCCTCTTAACTTGTTAACATTTTTGTATTTCCTTTTTACAACTAAATATTATCGAGCTTAAAGCAAGATAAATAAAATCGGTATGTTGGATTTTTATTCCCGAACAATTTTTGCTTCATTGGGGTTCAGTACAATATTAAATGGAAGCAATTAAGACACAGCAAAACAGAAAAGGCAAAACTGACGTGTACGTGCTTTTAAATGACGGCGTTTCCCATGCAGGGCTAGATGCTTGATGTATTTATGAAAGCACCGACAGGAGCACAGCAAGGGGCGTTTTTAGTTAAAAGAAGGAGTGAAAAAAAATGAGTGATAACGAGGCACCTCCCCGGAACTCAACGTGGGGTACGAGGGAACCCCCGTTGACTGCGCAGCTGTGAACCCCCTGCGAGCTTCATGAACTCGAGATATCGAGCGGAGCGGTTTCCAGATATCGAACACGGTGCAACCCGTGCCATTTTGACAAATTCGCTATTCAACTTGAGTCGCACGTGTGCAATGATTCTGAACCCCTGACCATTTGCTCATATGTGCGGTTTTTAGATCTGGATCACTGCACTCTCCTTTCTTTCATTCACATTTTCTCCTTCTCGAAATTAATGTTTCTTATGACTCTAATTATAAACTCGGTCAAACCGATATAATATAAGATTATATTATAAACTAGCAAACCAACACGTGCGCTACGACGCACACGATTAATTATTTTCCTTCTTACAACTTCAAGTCATTCAAAAACCAATAATATTTCGCTGATTTAAATTTAGAGAGCAGATTTGAAACAATAATAAAATTTATGCGAGATTTTAGAGACATTTCGTTACATCAACTTTTTTAGAGAGTTTCAAAAGATTTCTAGGAATTTCAATGGATTTTGAGAATTTTTTAATGATTTTTACAAAGTTCTAAAGATTTTTTTAGGATTTTTAAAAGATTTTGTGGAATTGTAAAGTATTTCAGGATATTTCGCGGAATTTGAACGGAATTCATGAAATTTTAAGAGATTTTTTAAAGGTAGGGAATTTTAAGGGATTTGAAATGCTTTGAAAATTTGAGGAAGATTATATGAGGTTTCTAAAAACTTTAAGAGATTTCAACGAATTTTAAGCAATTTCTAATGTTCTCGTGAAATTTCGGGGATTATTAAGCGAATTCAAAAGATTTTTATGATTCTTTAAAGATCTCGTGGAATTTCCCGTGTAGAAATTTCCAAACCTGGCCCAGACCGGTGATGAAACTGGGCCTGCCCGATCAGGCCCCGATCTGCCCGACCAGGTCCGTGAATGGGCCTGTTCGGGCCGTGTGGTTCATCCCCGGTCTGAAAACCCCCGATCTGGACCCGATCGGGGTCAAATTCCCCAATCTGGGCCCGATCGGGGTCACAGCAAAATTTCTACTCGGGAATTCAAAGAGTTTCAAGAAGTTTCTGAGAATTTTAAGAGGTTTTCATCAATTTTAAGAGATTTCAACGAATTTTAAGCGATTTGGAAGTTTTTCGTGAATTTTTAAGTGATTTGAAATGGTTTTTGGGTGTTTTAAAAGACTTTTAAGAAAATTTTAAATGTTATCATAAAATTTCCAGGAATTTTAAAAGAATGCAAGAGATTTTAATAATTTTAAAAATATTTCATGGGAATTTTAAGAATTTTATGAAGTTTTATGAGATTTCTAATAATTTGAAGGGATTTTCTGATTTTTAAAAGATTTTGTAGAATTTAAAAAGATTTTGAATTGTCGTAAATTGTTAAAGGATTTTATGAGATTTTTCTAATTTTTAAAAGGTTTTGTAGAATTTTGAAAGATTTTATGGAATTTTATCAGATTTCTAAAGATTTTAAGAGATTTAAAATGTTAAGAAATTCCTAGAGGTTTTTAGGAATTTTTAGAGATTTTTGCGAATTTGAACTTGGATTTCAAGAGATTCTGATTTTAATGGTTTTTTGTGGATTTTCAGGGGATTTTACGAGGTTTCAGGGAGTTTGAAGAAATCTTAACGAATTTTAAGGGATTTCGAAGGTTTTCGTGAAATGTTTTTGCTCTAGTTTATTTTTTTTCATTCAACTTCAAGTCATTCAAAAGCCAATCAGGTTTGCAACAACAATATATGAGATTTTCGAGACATTTCGTGACACCATTTTTTTAAGATACGATAATATAAGATTTTTTATTTCTATTTGACCTCGTTACCATTTTTTCTACGTTTAACAGAAATGGGAGAAAATTCTCTAAAGTTTAAATTTGCAGAGAATGATTGCGTTGCTATCTTCGGGATCAGAGAAGACTGAACGGAAATTCGCCCAAGAAGGTAAATAAACGCTGCAGAAGTAAAGGACTTAATTCAAACATCTCTGTATAACACGAGACGTCTGGCAATTTATTCCTTACCCACCCTCGTCACGTCTACTACTCTCCAATTAACTTTAAATCACCCATCTACCTAACCATGAGGCTTCTGGCTTCTAACCTTAAACACCGAATTGAATTCCCGGTCAACCCGCATATAGTCCCCCCAATAAGTTTCTCAACGAAAAGGGAGTGAGAAAGAACAGATTTTGTTTTAAGCTACTTAAATGTGTTTTAGTCTGGGACCTGTTTCAATTCTTATTCGGATTAAAACGATTCAATTTGGAAATCTGTCGCCTACATTTTAATATCAGAGTCGACCAAACGCCCCCGATGATTAAGACCCGCCAATTTCGAATCGGCTTAGGTACCGACTGAACATCGAGGGGAAGTTTGTGGCCGAATTATGGGACAGGGGATGAAGAGAAGGCGTATTGTACCTCCTGTCATCCTCAGCAAAACCTTCCTTACCCCAAATGCTAATTATATGTCACCCGTTCACGCGCCAAATCGTCAAACGCCAGAGACTGCAATGGAACAATAAAGGGTTGCCTTAATAGGCCAGATAAGGGGTGAATGTCAAATAAACCACAATTTTGTTTTATGAAATAATGTTCTCTTTGCAATTTTTTTTTCATGAATCGCTGGAGAAAATCAAATGATCGGGTTCCGACCTAATCACTTAAATCAGGGGCTGATCAGAAAGTTTTAAAATGCATCAGATTTTACTTGGCATAGTTTATAGCTAGATTTATTTTAAAAACCAATGTTAAACAAATTAACTGACGAATTTCCTTAGTACTCCTTATTTCCTTATCGCCACTTAAGGGCGAAGAGTGATGGGCGAAAGGGCTTCATGAGCAAGTATATCTACTCTCAGAAAGGGGATGGTGATTGATGTACCAGGAACACGCAAAACTACCCCTGTACCTCTGACTTTCTCTCCCTTTCACCCACTTACTTTGGAATGCTCATGCATGACATGCAACGATTAACCTTACCACACTATTTCCAAGGCACCATTTTGGAACTCTAAAAGGAAACGCATACGACAAAAATGCAATCTCTTCAGAATAATCAAAATAAATGATTTAAAAGTACCTGCAGAAGTTAATTTGATACAAGGACGTGACACCTCCCCACTTATTTTGTGTATGGAGTCGAAATTCCCAGGTGATTAAGATATTTCGAATAGCAATCTTGCATGGATAATTCTACATCCCGTGCAGAAATTCCCAAACCTGGCCGAGATCGGTGATGGAACGCAGAACCTGATCGGGCCCAGATCTGGCCCGATCGGGCCCGATCGGGCCCAGACCTAGTACGGTCGAGCCAGATCTGGGCCCGGTCTGGTTCTGCGTTCTATCACCGATCTGAAATCATCCGATCTGGGCCCGACAGGGGCCACAGCAAAATTTCTACCCGGGATTATCTAGAAAGAATTGCTCTAAATCGATTCTAGGTAATCTAATTTCTAATTTTTTGTCTTTTTTGGTTCTATTATTTAAAGTAAAGGTGAAGAATCGGTATATTATAGAGTTTCGCAAAGTCTTAATCACTTCCCAGGAGATAATCGATGCTGGATAAAGGATGGAAGAGACTGAAGTGCTGATGATAAGAAGGAGAAGATGGGGAAAGACAAGGGCTTGAAGGTAATTAACGACTCGACAATGCGACGAGTAAATTTACAAAACCATTTCAAGTTTCTTGAAACTCCTTCAACTTTCTTTAAGTCCCAAGCTATCTGTTCTTAACCATTAATAGTTTACTGGCTTGATTGGAATCGACGGACCATTCGTAACAACGTTAGTAAACTTTGCACATTTAGCGCCTTGACTTCACTCCAACCTCTACAAGTTACAGCTTCATTATTCACCTGGCACGAATACCCTATTCTATTTTACTGCCCCATGAAACGAAATCTTAAAAACAATTTAATTCTTTTGTATTTGAGGGACGATAAATACAAAATATATTTATAACTATATTTATATTATAACTATAGATATTTATAACTACTAGCAGACCAACAGGCGCGCTACACGCACGATTATTTTTTTAATTTCTTACAACTTCAAGTCGTTAAAAAATTAATGAAATTTTGCTGATTCAAATTTAGAGAGTAGATTTGAAACAAAAATGTATCCGAGATTTTAAGGATATTTCGTTATCTTAACTTATCTTCCCGTGTAGAAATTTCCAAACCTGGCCCAGATCGGTGATGAAACACCCGGCTCGATCGGGCCCCGATCAGGCCAGGTCTGGGCCTGGTCGGGCCGTGCGTTTCATCCCCGGTCTGAAATTCCTCGATGTGAACCCGATCGGGGCTACAGCAAAATTTCTACTCGGGTTAGAGAGGTATTTCAAAAAGTTTCTAGGAATTTTAATGTATTTTGACCATTTTCAAGTAATTTTTACGAAGTTCTAAAGATTTTTTGGATTTTAAAAAAATTTCGTGGAATTTTAAGGTATTTCAGGATATTTCGCGGAAGTTTCATGGAAATTCATGAAATTTCAAGAGAATTTTTAAAGCTAAGGAATTTGAAGGGATTTTAAATATTTTGAAATTTTGAGGAATATTAAGAGGTTTCTAAAAACTTTAAGAAATTCCAACGAATTATTTTAAACGATTTCGAAGGTTTTCGTGAAATTTTAAGTGATTTGAAAAGGTTGTTGGGTGTTTTAGGATATTTTAAGGGATTTTAAATCTTGTGAAGTTTCGAGGAATTTTATGAGATTTCAAACGGTTTCAGAGAATTTTAAGGGACTTTAAGGAATGTTATCGTAGAATTTAAAGAATTTCAAGAAGTTTCTGATGGGAATATTAAGAGGTTTTCACAAATTTAAAAAGACTTTAAGAGATTTTTATGAGATTTAAAATATTTTATGAGGTTTAAAGGATTTTAAAGTTTGTCAGGTGATTTTATTGAGGGATTTCAAAAGAATTTCTATACATATATGATTTTTAAAAGAATTTGTAGAATTTAAAAGAATTTCGAAGGTTTTCATAAAATTTTAAGGGATTTTATGAAATTCTTCTAATTATTAAAAGCTTTTGTAGAATTTTTAAGGATTTC
The DNA here is from genome assembly GCA_904066005.1 of Synergus itoensis. NCBI lineage: Eukaryota > Metazoa > Arthropoda > Insecta > Hymenoptera > Cynipidae > Synergus > Synergus itoensis. The sequence continues at coordinate 149,504 of CAJFCP010000132.1, read as the reverse complement.
ATAAAATTTGACAAGATTTCTAAGGATGTTAAGAGATTATAAATGTTAAGAAATTCCAAGAGTTTTTTTTATGAAGTTTTAGAGATTTTTGCTAATTTTAACTTGGATTTCAAGAGATTTATATTTTTAATGGTTTTTCTTGATTTTTAAGGGATTTCAAGAGGTTTTTGGGAGTTTTAAGAAATCTTAAAATTTTCATAATAAATTTAAAATGATAAGAAAAGGTTTCAGAGTGTTTTAAGAGAATTTATGGAATTTAAATCATGAAGTTTCGAGGAATTTTAAAAGAAGTCAAGAGATTTTAATAATTTTAAAAATATTTTATGGAATTTTAAATAATTTTTTGAAATTTTATGAGATTTCTAATAATTTGAAGGGATTTTATGATTTTTAGAAGATTTTATAGAATTTTAAGGATTTCATGGAATTTAATGAAATTTCTAATAATTTTAATAGATTTTAAAAAGTATGTCAAGGGACTTTAAATGTTATCATATAATTTAAAGAATTTCAAGCACTTTCTGGGAATTTTAAGAAGTTTTCACTAATTTTAAAAGATTTTAAGAGAGTTTTATGAGTTTTAGAATATTTTACAGGGTTTAAAGGATTTTAAAGTTTGTCAGGTAATTTTATTGATTTCTCTAATTTTTAAAAGATTTTGTAGAATTTTTAAGGATTTCATGGAATTTGATAAGATTTCTAAAAATGTTAGGAGATTTTAATTGTTAAGAAATTCCAAGAGATTTTTAGGAATTTGTATAGAGCTTTTTACGAGTTTTAACTTGAATTTCAAGAGATTTATAATTTTAATGGTTTTTGTGGATTTTTAAGAGATTTCAAGAGGTTTTTGGGAGTTTTATGAAATCTTAAAGTTTTCAAATCTATTCTTTTTCTTCGGTCGTACCTTATATTTATATGAATTGAAAAAGTGAGGAAAGTCTGTGTCCACAAGACGTGCATTTGAAAGTGGTAAGTCTCCGAATGTCTGAGCATTCATGTTTGTTTTCTGAGAGTAAAAGTTTTTCTCGTGGAGCTTGACGAAGCATTATCCCCCGGGCATGCAATTTGCACCGAGATCTGGGTACAGATATTGTGGATGCCAGTCTTGTAACCATTACGTATGAACCTATGTGGTATATTCTAAAAAAGGGGATGAATTGAAGTGAATGAGATGCGAAATGGTCAGCACAGTTGAAGAGCAAAGCTTCCCCGAGGTATCTCAAGGTTTACACGGCGAAAAGTAGAAATGTTTGCTCCGCGGAATGGCGTTATATTTGAACTTGGAATGACGGTTAGAATTGGTCTGAACCCCACAGTAGTGACACTATAAAATACTAAAATCCTCACGACTCAAAACCACGATTCAGTGAATACTACTACCCTACTAAATTATAAGTCAATAATCGTCTCCAGAAAAATTACTCTTTTCAAAAACAGACCAGCCCTTTATTTCATCAATTTTCTTGATCGGCTGTTGAATGTTTTTGCGGTCATTGTATGATTAAAATGACGGACAGCTAAATTTTAAGCAGAATAATAATGAATCACTTCCTTGTGAATTAAAATTGATTCTTTAATCTTGGATGCTTTTGTTTGGGTAAACAATGATTCAAAAATCTTAAATGAAACGATACTCGACCCCGACCGACAATCTGGAGAGCAAGAGGAGACTCTTGGGAGCCCCGCCCCTTCTGTAACTTTCAATTGTCCTGCACCGAAACCAGCCCTAATAATCGGGGGCTTGTGAGAGGGAGAAATTTTCCCCTGGTGAGAAATAGAGAGACAAGAGAGGGGAAAAAGACTTCACTCACCCTGAAACGCCCCTACAGCCATAAAACGCGGCTTCAGCGCCATAGAACAGCGCAACCAGCGCAACTGTCGACTAAATACCACCGACAAAGGATATGATTATGTAGCAGTGAGTCTCAAAATCTGGTCCCTTAAGCCTTAAGGTCCTCACAGTAACACATTTTTCCCATATGCACGTGCGAGAATCTTTTCTTGTGAAAATCCGGGAAAGATTCAGGGATTAAAGGAAGAAAAAGATGAAGTCCTTAATATTTAGGGAAGCTGCACAATATTTTAACGAAACTAAAGAATTCTTGAAGTATGTACATAAAGTCGTAAATTTTGACATACATATTTTGTTTATTATTTTAGAAGGAAATATAGTAGTAAAAAAGAAGAAAACTGGCTGCGGTGGTCTTTGCGTATAAAATATAACAAAAGTGTGGAGTTGAGGGGAAGGGCACGCAACACATTGTTACAGTGTTTAACGAGCAGCCAGGGCAATCAGTATTGCGCTCCCCACAGCCCACATGGCAATTCCACCAATTTATTTCAATCCAAACGAGACATGGCCGGTGCGAGGGGCCATTTTGCGACGTCTATTTCAATCCGTCGTCGCCCAACCATGTAGAAAACTCGTCAAAATTATTTCTATACCTTCAGTAGATATCATGAGGTAGATCACTCATTATTACAAAAACCATAATATCGAAATTCTGATTCCAATAACACTACGATTTTATTAAACATTTTGTTCACTATATTTGTTACGGTACATATACACGGAAAAAATATGTCCTGTAAAAAGTGTAGAACTCAGTCTGGGAATCTTGGACGGGTACCAAAATGTTGTAAAAATTGTAAACCTCCTTCTATGAAATTTACAAGATATTTCAATACTAAGTGCAAGAAAGTACTACATAAAGTCCTGGACAGTCTAGGAAAATATGAAGCGTTCTAAAACAAAATAAAAAAAGCAAAGCTAACTTCAGACTTAGTAGTCTTTTGTGTCCAAGTTCATATCACACACACGAGAAACGTTTTCGTCACTTAATTAATACACACAAACCTAATTTTATACCTAACCTAACACTACTACATACAACGCAATTCTCTAACACAGAATATCGCACGCTGAGTATACCGGTCGAAATGGTCCTTATATACTAACTAGCCAAATCTTCACTGCTTGTGAGAAACGTCACAGTGACCCAAGTGATATTTAATTTGTTTTAACATGTTTTATTTAAATATTATATTATAACTGTATCATTTTATTATTTTTAATATTTTAATGTTTAAGATTTCGTGAGTTTTATATAAGTACACTTATTAACTTTATATTTCACTCTGCCAGCTGATTGTCGACTGCGCATATCGACGCGCATCATTTTCCCAGACTGTCCAGGACTTTCTGTAATCCCAGCTCTTCAGTAATTACAAAACTATTTTTCCTAGACTATTATAGAGAATTTCCAAGACTTATTTGCATTTAGTATTGAAAAGTTTGAAACCTTTTATTAAAAGTCATTCAAGAACTCCAATATTTTGGTACCCGTCCAAAACTCCTGGACTAATTCTACATTTTTTACAGGACTTATTTTTTCCGTGTATAAGCCAATCAAATTTTATAGATCATTCAGGCCCACATGATTCCTATATTTATTATATTTAAATATAGAGTAGGGGACATAACAGAATATGAGGTCATATGTTTTATTCGATGTATGAGATCATTTCTGATGTATTATATATTTGTAGTGGTGGAGTTATACTTTGAAAACTTCGTACATTATATATAAAATGCGAAGCGTGCGAGGAGCGATGACGTTCTTCAAATGATCGTCGAGATTTATCTCCCCCTGATTTGATTGGCTAAACTTACGCATACTTGCCGAGAAGGAATATTCAGCTTCAATTTTTATACATAGCATGTTTTGTTAAATGAGAGCTATTTTTATTATTATATAAATGAAGTCAATGTTTATATGATTATTTACTAATACTATAGCAAACCAACACGTGCACCACGCGCACGATTATTTTTTTTCCTTCTTATCAAGTCATTCAAAAACCAATAAAATTTATGCGACATTTTAGAGACATTTCATTACATATCATCTTTTTTAGAGAGTTTCAAAAGGTTTCTAGGAATTTCAATGGATTTTGACAATTTTCAAGTGATTTTTACGGAGTTCTAAAGATTTTTAGGATTTTTAAAAGATTTCGTGGAATTTTAAGGTATTTCAGAATATTTCGCGGAATTTGAACGGAATTTATAAACTTTTAAGAGATTTTTTAAAGGTAGGGAATTTTAAGGGATCTGAAATGGTGTAGAAATTTCAGATCGGGCCAAGTTTGGCCAGATCTGGGCCTGGTGGGGCCGTGTGTTTCATCCCCGGTCTGAAATCCCCCGATCTGGACCCGATCGGGGCCACAGCAAAATTTCTACTCGGGGTATTGAAATTTTGAGGAAGATTATATGAGGTTTCTAAGAACTTTAAGAGATTTCAACGAATTTTAAACGATTTCTAATGTTTTCGTGAAATTTTGAGGAATATTAAGCGAATTCAAAAGATTTTTATGATTTTTTAAAGATTTTGTGAAATTTAATGAGATTTCCAATAATTTTAATGAATTTTAAACGATGTAAAGGAACTTTAAATTTTATCCTAGAACCCGTGTAGAAATTTCCAAACCTGGCCCAGACCGGTGATGAAAACCCCCGATCTGGACCCGATCGGGGTCAGATTCCCCAATCTGGGCCCGATCGGGGCCACAGCAGAATTTTTACTCGGGAATTCAAAGAGTTTCAAGAAGTTTCTGAGAATTTTAAGAGGTTTTCATCAATTTTAAGAGATTTCAACGAATTTTAAGCGATTTGGAAGGTTTTCGTGAATTTTTAAGTGATTTGAAAAGGTTTCTGGTTGTTTTAAGAGACTTTTAAGAGAATTTTAAATGTTGTCATAAAATTTCCAGGAATTTTAAAAGAATACAAGAGATTTTAATAATTTTAAAAATATTTTATGGGATTTTTAAGAATTTTGTGAAATTTTATGAGATTTCTAATAATTTGAAGAGATTTTCTGATTTTTAAATGATTTTGTAGAATTTAAAAAGATTTTGAAGGTTGTCGTAAAATGTTAAAGGATTTTATGAGATTTTTCTCATTTTTAAAAGGTTTTGTAGAATTTTGAAGGATTTCATGGAATTTTATCAGATTTCTAAGGATTTTAAGAGATTTTAAATATTAAGAAATTTCAAGAGATTTTTAAGAATTTTTGGAGATTTTTGCGAATTTGAACTTGGATTTCAATAAGAGATTCATGATTTTAATGGTTTTTGTGAATTTTCAAGGGATTTTAAGAGGTTTCTGGGAGATTGAAGAAATCTTAACGAATTTTAAGGGATTTAGAAGGTTTTCGTGAAATTTTTTTGCTCTAGTTTATTTTTTTTTTCATTCAACTTCAAGTCATTCAAAAGCCAGTTTTTAAGATAGTATATAGCGTAAATATCAATCAAGTTCTACTTTTAACCTTTCTTTTGAATCAGTGCCATAGAAACTTGATATAGAGGCTGTAACTTTCTATGAGATTCCTTTGAAGATTTGTGAGTAGGAGGGCAATGGGAAAACCACTGCCCCACTCTACGTCAGGTGACCGCCCTCCCATGACCACTCGATCTGTGAGTTTCACGTGCCCCTATCGTCAATCTTGAACTGAACTCTCGTATGCGCACAACAACGAAGTTCCACTCCCGTGACCAGGATTTTAAATCCTAGATATTTTTAATTCCATGTAAAACTTATAATTTTGTGAAGAACCCCTATAGTGCCTTTGAAGGATTTAATTTAAAATCATCATGGTTGTGTTGATGTAAGTGTTTTAGTGAAAATAACAGAATAGAGATCTTATTTCCTCTCATAATCCATAATCCAACTCTCAAGTGTGTACAAAAAAAATGTATATAACACGTGATAAAAATTTTAGAAATTTTAGGACTTTAACAATTTTAGGATTGTTGTTATATAAAAATCCTTTCGAGAATCTCGTCTTTTGTCGAGACAAGCAAGACGAGATTTCTCGATTGCCTTTTATATATGAATTCTTTGGAAATAAGCTAATATTGAAATACGTAAGATATACTTGCAATAGATAATGCTATATAGATATATTAACAGCGAGTGAAGTTTTTAAACCTGTCGCTATATAGCACTTACGATAATATTTACATTTCAGAATGTGTTATCATAATATTTATTTCCAGTTCGATAAGTTTGCATGACAAATAAAAAATGGGGTATTATTATTACTTATGCTTGTGATAGCTCTTTTCGTTAAGCATAATAAACTCGACAAGTCAAGTCACTTTTAATATGTTTTATTTCTTCCTCGAGTTAAATTACTTTTTATAGTTGATTTAGGTAATTGAGAAAACCTTGGAGACATTTTAAAGTGCCTATAAAAATATCAGGAAAACACAGGTTAAAAAATTTTAAAAATTATAATATGATTCTTATTGTATATACATCACAATATAGAGTAAAATATATTTACAAGAATTGAATTTCTAAAGCTAAAACGCTAAGAAACTAAACAATCCTTTTTTGTGATTCCAGATCTAGAATGCAGCCTTTCTCCTCAGGCAGCACGATGGCGACAGACCCACCAACGTCTCTGCCTCCGGAACGTGCGCCATCACCAACACCATGCAGAAACTTGACATTCTCCATCGCAAAAATCATGGAGCCTGATAAGCGTCTCATCGAAATAAGTAGTCAAGCCCATCAACCAGCAGCAACGATTCTGCAACAGCCACCAAATATTTCTTCCTTAACTTACTCAGTCCACCTGGAATCAGCCTTCAAAAAATATGTCCCGACCCTGAGACACCAGACTCTTCTTCAGCATTACCCTCTTCTCTACTATCACCCAAGTCCTCTTTTAAGAACTTTCCCCAATCCGGCACCAACAACACCGACAACAACTCAAAATTCACCACCCCCTTCTCTTCAAGAATCATCAAGGCTTTCCGTCTCTTCGAACTCAACAGAGATTCAACGAAAGAGGAAATGTCCAACACCTAGAGAAGTAAACCCACCCAAACAGAAAACCTTCACATGTCCTGATTGTGGGAAGGTCTTCAATGCTCACTACAACCTCACGAGACACATGCCAGTTCACACTGGGGCCAGGCCCTTCGTCTGCAAAATTTGCGGAAAGGGATTTCGCCAAGCAAGCACCCTCTGCAGGCACAAGATCATCCACACTGCTGAGAAACCACACAAGTGTCAAACCTGTGGAAAAGCCTTCAACAGAAGCTCAACTTTAAATACCCACACTAGGATTCATGCAAACTATAAACCATTTGTGTGTGAGTTTTGTGGGAAGGGATTTCATCAGAAGGGTAATTATAAGAACCATAAGTTGACCCACAGTGGAGAAAAGGCCTACAAGTGTAATATTTGTAACAAGGCCTTTCATCAGATTTATAATCTCACGTTCCACATGCATACGCATAATGATAAGAAGCCTTTCTCTTGCAAGATTTGTGGTAAGGGTTTCTGCAGGAACTTTGATCTGAAGAAGCATATGAGGAAACTTCATGATTCTGGGTCACCAGTTATGGGAGGATTGGGTACGTCTGCTCAGAACCATGGACAGCAAGCTGGATATACGTCAGTTCATCATGGACCTGGACATCCTTTCGTGAGTCCATTTCTTCTGCCTCATCCTGGATCAACCAATTATTTGAGCAAAATGTTGTGACAGGAGAATGTGCACTATGTGAGGAAGAATCAGTATCCTTTGATGCTAGGACCGCCTTGTTATCCTTCGGACATTAGTGCACTAGTTCAACCTTCCAAATGAAGAGTCTAAGTTGAAATTCTTGAGGCTTTTGAGACTCTCATAAGTGTACCAAATTGGTACTACTGGGATTAAAGTGCAGCATCAGTGGGGTAGATAAGAGGGTGTGTGAAGGACATTAAGTCAATGACAAATCAACTTTGGATAAGTTGAGTGATTCGATCAGATCGGCAGATGCCGATTTTTAATCAAAAATATTAGAAAGTCTCAGAAGCAGACGCAGTCATCAATTGCACTCGTTTCATGTTCATCAACTAATTTAGAAAAAGTACTTTTGATTTGTTGCTTAAATATTCTTTTGCATAAATGTTTCAAGTTCCTTTTCAGTTTTAGAAACGAGAGTTATTCTATTTTTGATGTGTCGCTTTCAAATACATCCTGTACTTATCGAAGTGCGCAATCCCAGTGGGAAAATATATATACCTATCGTGATACACATCACAGTGCAGAAGGATTTTTGTTGCATTTCATGAAAACCTGAAGCTTCAGAATAAGGCCAAAGAAGTAAAAATAGTAAGTCGATGTTTGATTCACTGAAATAAATACCAAATACCTTCATTCAACATTTTACTAATATAACAAAATTCTCGATTCTTTTTACCATTATGATGATATTGAAGATAACATGCAACCGATTATCGAAATTTGTAGACAGACATATGCATATTTGTATAGAATGCAATTTAGAGATGAATCAACAAAGTTAATTTGCTCTCTGTATTTCACGTCGTTTGTCATACTGACAAGTCATTAATGAAATTGCTAATATTGCTTTAATAACCAGGGAAGGAGGTGCAATCGACCTCCGCTATTTATCTGTAAATATTTGTAAATACGCTACGTGGAAATCAATAATTTTATGCGGAGAATTAATTCAAAGTGTAACCATTTTGATTAAGATGAATGCATTTTATAGATTATAAATTGCATAATGTCAAAATAGAAAGATTGAGTTATTCATAAAGAATCAGACAAAATGGTTACATTGAATAAAAAGCGACGTATGTACATCATTTAGATAAGTGTATAAATCGGTGTGATAGTAGAAATAAGAACTAGATAGAAAATAAAATGTTGGTCATAAAATGTTGGTCATTATTATCATTACCATTAAAGTATTTACAATGTGATTAATCAGCGATAATAACCAATATTTGTATTAAGTACTGCGAGTGCTTTAAAAAAGTATTATATATCTTCAAATTACCATTGCTTTCGATTGAAATTATATAAACCCCGAGACGTAACTCAAATTAAAATTTTTGAGATAAGTACAGTATCTATGCACTGAAAATAATTTTTCTGAGAATACCAAAAGACTTGAAATAACTCGGCTGCAAATACGTAATAGTGAATACTATATAGTTTAAATAACATTTTTACTGACTTTTTTTTTAGAACTATTTTAATATATTTTGCCAAATTCTTAATAACGCCCATTACATAATTTTTTATCATTTCATATTTTAGAATAATAATAATTGTTTTCAGTGTGCAGATATTTCACAAATTTCGACTTAGAGATTTAAAAAAAAGCGAATTCTGGAAAGAAAAGATCTGTATTTTAAGTAAAGAATGACAATTTATAAAATTGACTACAATTGTTAAAATACTGATATTATTAATCTAATTATTAATATCGATCATTACACATACATAGTAATACCATTTCAAATTTCATTGTATTTTACGAGTCAGGACTTTTCGAAATATTTTAAGCATATCAAAAATCGACTCTCTTCAGAGAAGGGCCCTTATCAGGAACCATCTTAAGATTGTATGGTGTAAAAGATAGTTAAATCGCAATAATGATGGAAGTAAAAATCATTAAGCAAAACTACGTATGAAGAAATAATATATGTAGATAAATAATAGAGTAGAAAAATATGTATATGTATGTACGTGTCCCTTCCTGTAAATATAAGTCACTCCAATGCAATAAATTTATCGATATATGAATCAATAAATCTTCACATTCTTATTATCTTATACCTGGGGCATTATTCCTCAATGTGTACCACTCCCTCAAAATTTGACTTTGTCTGATCGAACTCAAACTTGGGTAAAGTATAGTCCTACTAGGCAGAACTTTAGAGGAAAAAGATTTTTCCGGTTGGATAAAAATTGACCGAGATAGGGGAGGGGAAATTTCGAAGGTGCTAAAATCCTTTCCTATGGAATGTACAAAATTTTGACTCATATGTTTTTCATAGACTTTTTCCTGGTCTATCGAATAGTTATAATCGTTTTTTAAAAAATTGAAAATTTGACTGATTTTTTTGAAAATCAAAAATATTTTTGACTTTTTTTTTTAAAAACGACCCTTTTTTTGTCTCAAAATGACATATGGGACAAAATTTTGTACATTCCATAGGAAAGGAATTTAGCACCTTCGAAATAGGGTCTACCAGCACAAAATCGAAAAAATTCGAAAAATTCCCCCTCCCCTATCTCGGTTAATTTTTATCCAATCGGAAAAATCTTTTTCCTCTAAAGTTCTGCCTAGTAGGAATTTTGAATTTTACAGTATCGAAACATAAAGCCTTAAGCTTTATTTTTAAACAAAAAAAGGGTATTTTTTCAAAAAAAAAGTCAAAAATATTTTTGATTTTCAAAAACATCAGTCAAATTTTCAATTTATAAAAAAATGGTTATAATTATTCGATAGTTTGAGTTCGATCAGACAAAGTCAAATTTTGAGGGTGGTACACTTGAGGAATAATGCCCCACCTATATTACCTCAAATGAACGTAAAAATTTCAAAAAATCGATTTTTTTTTATTAGCTTAAAAAATTCTTTGAACCTTGTAGAATAAAGGACAAAAGGTTTTATACGTTTTCGAAATCGATTTCATTGAAATTTCGAGCCCTTTTACTGAGCGTGCCGGGCGCTCCGCAATGTCTTTATTACATATCTCAAAACTTTAAACACGTTTTTCTCGAAACTACATTTTTTCGAATGGCAACATGTATAATTCAGTCAATTTTTATCCGATCAATTTGAAATTTTAACACGATCTTTAAAATATAATTTTCTAGTGAGCCACGTAGGATTTTATTGATAAGTCAAAAATTGTTGATTTTAAAAATTATTTATCACGATTTTTTTGATGAAAACAAAATTTTTTTTTTCAAACTTTTGCCATTTTTTTTAAAATTGATATTTTTGAAAATTTCTACGTGGTTCACTTGCTTTTAGTCCATAGATTAAGATGATTTTTTTGTTTTTTTTTTTTTTTTAAACAACGGCCTCTCTGAAAAATACTTTCGTCTTCATATCTCGCCACAGGCGCCATTTTATTTTTTAAGACATTGAAAAAATTAATTTATGTTGTCAAAAACATATATAATAAAGTCATCTAAATGAAATTGGAATACAGTACAAAGTTTCTTTTAAAAAAAAATTCAAAAAATGACCTTGAAAAACCGTGCTCCACACAGGTGTTACTCCCCCGTGTAGAAATTTCCAAACCTGGCCCAGATCGATGATGAAACGCCCGGCCCGATCGGGCCCCGATCAGACCAGGTTTAGCCAGATCTGGGCCTGGTCGGGCCGTGTGTTTCATCCCCGGTCTGAAATCACCCGATCTGGACCCGATCGAGGCCAGATTCCCCAATCTGGGCCCGAACGGGGCCACAGAAAAATTTCTACTCGGGCCTTAAATACTTTATGAAATTTAAAATAGACATTTCTCTACTAAACTAATAAAGCTTTGAAGATTTTCTAATATTCAAGCTAAAAAAGTGGTCGTGAGTACAACTTTTGCTGTGTCAGAAAGTATCATCGGTCTAATTTCTTAAGTACATCGACGAGTTTGATCTATAATCTCTTGCAACGTGGTTGAATGTAGAAAGACCTCTTAAGCACATCATCCTCTTGAGCCTGATGCCATCTGCTCAAAAAAAGGGCGAAGAACTGATACGATATTTTTGGAGCAATATAGAATACTACTAACTAAATATTGCAGATTATCTATTAAAAACAATTACTTGATAAAATACTTATAAAATATTTAATTATTCAAAGGAAAAAAGCTAGAGAGGTGCAGTTTTTTCCTTGCATCTCAGCTAATTCACTAAAGTTTATAAATATTTAAAAATTAATTTACTTATTTATTTAAATTTAAGAATTTGAGGGAATTTAAAAACTCGGACATTTATAATTCGGTATTTCCCGTGTAGAAATTTCCAAACCTGGCCCAGATCGGTGATGAAACGCCTGGCCCTATCTGGCCCCGATCGGGCCAGATTTGGCCAGGTTTCGCCAGGTCTGTGCCTGGTCGGGCCGTGTGTTTCATCCCCTGTCTGAAATTCTCCGATCTGGACCCGATCAGGGCCAGATTCTCCAATCTGGGCCCGATCGGGGCCACAGCAAAATTTCTACTCGGGTTTTTATTAGTCCAATAAAGAATCCGGGTAGAAATTTTACTGTGGCCCCTGTCGGGCCTAGATCGGATGATTTCGTACCGGTGATGGAACGCGGAACCCGACCGGACCCAGACCTGGCTCGATCGTGCCAGGTTTGGGAATTTCTACCCGGGAATATTTCAAGGAATAAAATCAAGTATTGGTAATTAGAGTAAAAATTATAAGGTTGAAATATGCTTGATTTAAAAAAATCAACATTGGCTTTCCAAAATTCTAATTAGTCTCAGCTTTTGGAAAAGTTATAAACTGTGCTATATAGTGAAGAGATGAGTAGATTCAGTAGATGGAAGGTTGGAACAGAAAGAGAGCGACGTGCCTCCATCCTGATCTTTGTCCGAGATACCTGACGAGCCTTCTGATGTATCTAGAGAATCTGTCCTCTATCCATTAAGTCCTGTATCATCCCAACCCTATTTCATCCCACTCAACCCGTATCAAACGATGCCAGCCGTTACGCGATAGACCCTAGAGTACTCTGTTCAACGTGTCGGTGAAATTTTGCATTGGAAAACGCCGAGCTGACGTGTTAAAAGCGAGAAGATTGGTGACAAAGAGATTGACATTGATCCGATATCTCGCTTGCCGAGATACACTTCAATCTATTTGGAAAAGCAGACTACGCCCACTGAACAAATTTTAAAGTCTCGCTTTCCAATGAACCATCAATGTCTCATATCAATCACAAATTGTTTATACTCTCTAAAATTGAATCAGTGAAATTTCACTGATTTTCAGTGACTCTTTTCTCACGATTTCATTCAGTGAAAGTTCACTGAGAATCAGTGAAAAGTCATTGAGAATCAGTGAAAAGTCACTGAAATTTTCAGTAATCGTCACTAAACTACTGAAAATTTCATTGACTTTTCACTGATTTCCAGTAGATTTTTCACTGATTAAAATCGTGAGAAAAGAGTCACTGAAAATCAGTGGAATTTGACTGGGAATCAGTGAAATTTCACTGATTCAAGTTTAGAGAGTACACCTCTTTAAAATTTCCACTACAAATCTCAAAACGGGGGAAAAAAAAGGAAAAATGTGTTGCACAATCGAACATAATCCTAAGACTTATTCTTTTGTGTTTTTATGCACTCTGGACAATAAACTCAGCCGTCGATTTTATAAAAAGGAATGTATTTAAATTCAAAGTGCAAAAAGTGAGTATCAAGCACATGAGAGCATGAATGAACGCATTTGGAAGTTTTTCCTAAGGAAAAAGCCTTTCGTCATTACGTTTTGGCCGAGGTGTAAAAATTTCCTGTCGAGCGGCAGGGGTTGTATACAAACAAGGATTTAGAGACGTTTAATGGGAATTATCCGAGAGGAGGTACAATTAGGGGAGGATTATTAACACCTGGGGCTGACGTCATGCTGTTTCTCGAGTCGTCGCCTCCTTGCCTTTATTGCGAGTTCTGTCAGTCTGACCCATGAGTTACCCCAAAACTTCTTCCAATAACAATCCCCGAAGTACTGAACCCGTGTTCTTTGCCATGAATCATTCTACCGCGATTCCGGTTTTTGAATCACGTCTTCTGGAGAGAAACACGGGTGCGGAATCCAAGAAAGCGTGAAATCGTTTGAACATACCACATATTGCATTGGTTCGCACGCTTGACCGCAGAATTTGGGCTGTTTTTTTCTGCAGATTTCCCTTTCAGATATTTGGATCTAAAGGAAGTGGAAAAAAAGGAAATAGAAGGTCAAAGTTTAGTATCAGTAATATATTGTTATTGTTGATATATTGTGATTTTTGTTGTAAACTCTATCACTTTTTCTGGAAAACTAGATTAAGCAAGACAGATGAATTAAAAATTTTAAAAGATTCAAGTTTAAAAACGATTCTGAGAATGAGAATTTATGGAAATTTAGACAAAGAATGCACCCCAAGGGGTAAAATGTTGTGGGATACAAGACTACAAAACCACCCCCGTTCACGCCATCATCCCTCGTCACCGTTCGAGTTAATATCCCCGTAATTGGTTAAAACCCGTAACTGATGAGTGAACTGTAAATTATTATGCACGAGACCCTTGGTTCTCTAGCTATGGGGGTTTATAGGGTACGGTTCAACACCTCTTCATTAGGCTCTTCATCCTCATGGTAGTATCGACACCCAGGAACGTCATGGTCACTGAACTATCATTGTGTGATTATTCACATATACCTGGGAAGAACAATTTTCGACGCGCACGAGATTTCGGTTCAATGAATTTATGGGTGATGGAAAATTTACCCTCCCACACTTTGATTCTTGACTACAAGCACATGTGCAAATTTATTGAAAATATATCGGTTTAAAAATTATTTATTATCTCCAAGTAATGAATGTATGTATGTCTGTGTATCTACAAAACTTCAGAATTTCGATTGAATTGGCATGAATCGCATTCCATCCTTTCGAACCCTGAAATCCTCGCAGGCGTCGAAGTGTTGATAATATATATAGCCAGTGAAATATAAAGAGAAGGACAAGGAAGGATTTTTAGTATCGATAGCACCTGATACCTCGAGTTCTGCTAGGAATTTTATTAATTTTGAAGAAAAGAGTGGTAAAGACAATATAAAAACAAACATGAAATGTCTCGAAAATCTCGCATACATTGTTGTTGCAAATCTGATTGGCTTTTGAATGACTTGAAGTTTGAAAAAAGAAAAAAAACTTTCAAAAAAATTTCAGGAAAACCTTCGACATACTTTAAAATTCGTTGAGATTTCTTAAAACTCCCAAAAACTTCTTGAAATTCCTTAAAAATCCACAAAAACGATTAAAATCATAAATGTCTTGAAATCTAAGTTAAAACTCATAAAAAGCTCTACAAATTCCTAAAAACCTCTTGGAATTTCTTAACATTTAAAATCTCTTAAAATCTTTAGAAATCTCATAAAATTCACAAAATCTTTTAAAAATTGGAGATATCAATAAAATTACCTGACAACTTTAAAATCATTTAAACCCCATAAAATATTCTAAAACTCATAAAACACTCAGAAACCTTTTCAAATCACTTCATGAAAACCTTCGAAGTTACTTAAAATTCGTTATGATTTCTTAAAACTCCCAAAAACCTCTTGAAATCCTTTAAAAATAAGCAAAAACCATTAAAATCATAAATCTCTTGAAATCCAAGTTAAAATTCGCAAAAATCTCTAAAAATTTCTAAAAACCTCTTGGAATTTCTTAACATTTAAAATCTCTTAAAATCCTTAGAAATCTTATCAAACTCCATATGAAATCCTTAAAAATTCTACAAAACTTTTTAAAAATTGTAGAAATCTCAAAATCCTTTAACATTTTACGACAACCTTCAAAAATCCTTTTAAATTCTACAAAATCTTTTAAAAATTAGAACAATTTCATAAAATCCCTTAAAATTTTACTACAACCTTCGAAATCCTTTTAAATTCTAAAAATTCTTTTAAATATCATATATGTATAGAAATTCTTTTGAAATCCCTCAATAAAATTATCTTAAAATTCTCAGAAACTTCTTAAAATTCTTAAAATTCTACGATAACATTTAAAGTCTCTTTACGACCTTTAAAATCCATTAGAATTATTAGAAATCTCGTTACTTTCCATGAAATCCTGAAAATTCAATAAAATCTTTTAAAAATCAGAAAATCCTTTAAAGTCCCTTAAAATTCCTTTCCTTTAAAAATTCTCTTGAAATTTCATGAATTCCGTTAAAATTCTAGGAAATCTTTTTCAAATCCTAAAAATCTTTAGAACTTCGTAAAAATCATTTAAAAATGGTCAAAATCTATTAAAATTCCTAGAAATCTCTTGAAATACCTCTCTAAAAAAGTGATATATTACATGATTTCACGGTATTTCGAGGAATCTTATATGAAATTTGAAGGGATTTTAAGATATTTTATGGGATATTAAGTAATTTTAAGGACTTTCAAGAGATTTTACGATATTTCATAGGATATTACGTTATTTTAGATTTACGAGATTTCATCATTGGATTTTTACGAATTTCAGAGGATTTCATGAGATTTCATGGGATTTTAAATAACTTTATGGGATTTGATGATCTTTTGGGGTATTCTAAGTAATTTTAAGATATTTTATGACACTAAGTAATTTGAAGGACTTTTATTTACAGAAATTTTAAGGGATTTCGTGAGATTTCATTTGATTTTCAAGAATTTTAAAGTATTTAACGAGATTTCATGGAATTTTTAGTAATTTTAAGGGATATAACGATAGGTTGTAGAATTTTAAGGAATATCAAGAAATATTTAGTGATGTTACGAAATTTACAGCAATTTCGCCAGATTTTGAAGGAATTCAAAAGAATTTTACGAAATTTCAATTGATTTTCAGGAATTTTAAGAGACATCATGGTATTTTGAATAATTTTAAGTAACTTTAAGGAATGTCAAGGAATGTCAAGTAATTTTACGAAATTTAAAGGACTTTAATCAAATTTTGAAGAATGTCAAAGGGATTTTAAGGCATTTTCTAAAACTTATGGAGATTCCTGAAATTAGACAAAGAATTACAAGTTTCTACATTTTAAAAATCATAAATTTTCAATTACTTTGCATACTTTTGAAACTCCTTAAAAAATTCTTAAATCCTTTGATTTGAAATGGTTTAGAATCCTTGGAATCTTTTTAGCAAGAGGTGTGCAAAAACGAGAAATTAATCATAGTTGCTAGTATAATAAATTAACATATTAATCAAAGTATTATAACGTGACGCTTTCCTTCTTAGTTTGAACATGCGAATCAATATTATTAAAATGTTGGAATCTGAGAAGCATAAAAAATTAGCAAAAAGAACATGGAGAAAGAGTAAAATCATAGAAAGTGGTGGAGCATAAATTCTGAAATACCTTCTAACGAGAAAAGAGATATCAGAAACCGATACATTATAATGATGTTCTCTCAACAGCAAATGTGAAGGGTTCGTCTTCTCATTCTCCATTCTTGAATCTCAGTGAATTGATTTTTTTCTCAACCTTCTCAACTTCTCGGTCTCCGATTCTGCTCATTACCCGTCTACGTTCCTCTTCTCTCTTGAAAAAATCAAAGAGAGAATTGAAGATTCGAGGACAACCAACACCACATACTCCCTTCCTCTTTCTTTTTTATAAAAAAAAAAGAATCATTCTCAAGATGAGGTGCCTATACGCTTCAATGCGAATTAAGACTTATTTTAAAATAAGTCTATTAAAACAATTTCAATGAAAAAAGTAATGGTCTCCCTCATCATTAGTTTATCAACTCTCAACGAAAAATTGGAATTCTGCACCTAATCGGAAATTTCTCCTCTCGATTCCTCTTGCTTTACAGTGTCGATTTCCAGTCCGATAATGAGAAGCTAGGTAAAAGGATGCTGGTTAATTATCCAACGAAAGTGAACTGTGAGAGACTTGCTGCATTCAGAACGATCAGAAGAGAGTAGAGACGTAGTTCATAAACACTTGGAGTGTGACACGATGGTGTCGAGCACACATATACATCAAAGGGTAGTTGGAGGGTTCCTTTCTCACCCGGTGGCGAAACTTTGACTCGAGTTTGTTTGTCGCTTTGTTTGATTTTGTATTCACAGAGATAGCTTTCACTTACGCGCCGCGGACCAAGATTAAACAGATTTCAAAATGTCTCGCCACCCTTCCCGACCAAACCCCAACGTCCCTTGAAAATCTACTCTTTCACGATGCTGCACCCTGCATCCATTATTATTGGTTACCAACCTAATTTTTCTGATAAAATCCGTTTTTAGTCAGTCGTCTGCATTTATTTCATTTTATATCAATTTTTCAACTCCAATATTTCTATTCAAATATTTCAAATGTACCTTCTTTAAATTATATTTGCTTACTATTATCCGAAAGAAGCTCTCTAGTTACTTATTTATTATTGGCCTACTTTTTCTGGCAAAGGTTTTCACGCGAAAAGGTGAAATTATAATTCTACTTGGAAACAACAGCAAAAGGTTAAAGTATAATTTAAAATCGATACTAACCAATAACTTCTTTTAGTCGCTTTCCATCTTCGAACGACGAAAGTTCTTTCTTGAAAAATCGCCTATTATAAAATATTATTACACGTTCAAAGATAAATTGAAAATGAATTGGCTTAATTGCATGTTCGCGATCTTTTCTTATTGCGTTTTATCTGAGCAGCAATTGAAGAATAAGAAAATTAACTGGCTGAATGAGTTAACAAAATATCTTAATCAAAACAGTCGCGTTTATCAAGCTACTCTCATCTTCAACAATCTGAGCAATTTAAGTTCACCAAGTGATGAAATTATCCAAACATTTGGAAGAAACAATAAATTGCCTATTTATAACTACTATTACAATCTGGAAGGAAATCATTATCCTGTGATTCATGGTTATCGCTCAACGACGTTGTTCATCATTATCGACGATCTCTCAGATAATTACAAATTCCTGATGAAAGCCACTAACAAAATATCATTCCTTTCGGCAAATAAGATAAGACCTAAGTGTTTAATTATAAGCTTACTAGAGAAGAAGAGCGAGTACCGAAAACTTTTCGAGTACATGTGGTCAAAACAGTATCTGGATGTTACAATAATTCAAGTTCTTAAAAAAGGAAAAGGAAAATGTCTTTCTCAGCTTCAAGAAGAAGAAGAAATCCCAACAATTCACAGTTTTAACCCCTTTGGAAAAATCTACATCAAGACGAAATTTCCATCGAAATTATCTAGTGAAAATTTATTCCCCAGAAAGCTTTGTAATCTTCATGGCTACAAAATGAACGTCAGTATGTTTCATAGACCCCCCTTCATAAGTGTTAAAAAAAATTCAACTGGACATGTTTTTAAAGCGTATGGATCAGAATTTAAGGTAGCGAAATTTCTCGCTCAAGCAATGAGATTTGAAATGGAAATCTTGCCAACTCTAGACAATAATTTCGGTCAATATTCTTGCAGTTTAAAAAACTCGACTGGAATTCTTCATAGTTTGACGAACAATGAAATTCAATTTTCTATAACTACTGTATCTAATTTTCTCATCTGTAAAGGTTCTTTATTGGAAACTACTATTACTACCAGACAAGAATCTTTGGTAGCAATAATCCCTATAGAATTTGTTGATTCTTTCGCTTTGGAAAATGTATCCAAATTTTCGATTGGTATTGGATTAATTTTACTATTCTTCGTGGTAATGAAACTCGTCATTGTACTTATGAAGTTGAACTGGGAAATATTGGAAATTTTTCAAGCAGTATTTAGCGGAACGATTCCATTAATGCCTGAAAAATTGGCAGAGAGGATTCTCTTTGGTTGTATTCTTATCGTCAGCATTATTTATGGGTCGAATATTTACGAAACCTTAATAGATATCAGTTACCGGACAGTTCGAGAGGTCAAATTTTCTAATTTAAGTGAACTGACGAAATTTAAGCCTCTCATTCATCCGCTCATGTACAAATTATATTACAACACGAGCAGCTCATCTGCGAAAGAATTTCTCAGGAATGTTGAAATAAGAACCGTTACTGAAGAACAATGTGTGAATCTTTTACTAAAGTATAAAAACTATTCGTGCATCATGTATGTGCCTACAGCTAAAATTTTGATTGATAAAACAAGTAACACATGTAAGAAACCAAAAATGCGAATCTTTACCAAAGAAGCATTGTCCAAGTCACAAAGAGGAATTTTGATGGAAAAGAATTCGCCTTATGTTGATCGGTTCAATGAAATCATGACACGAATGAAAGAAGCTGGATTAATGATTAAATGGGACAAAGATATACTCCCTCAGAAAATCCCGAAATCGGGAGGCTTCGATCCTTGCACAAAGATAAAGAAAGTAGAACTTCATCAACTCTTTATAGTTGTGGGAATTTGCTACGGAATTTCAGTTCTCGTTTTTTTTGGAGAGTTAATTGTTCACTGGCTTCATTTATGAATGAATTGTTGCAAAGTGAGGAAGGTGTCGAGGTAAGAAACAGAATCTTATCATAAAACATATGAGATATCCCGTTTTATTTTATTTCCCAAATCGCTTAGCTTTTACTATCAAAATTGCTATTAAAATTGAATTCTGATTGTTTTATTGAATGAACTGTTTTTAAACTGAATTTAGTTCCCCGTGCAGAAATTGCCGCAATTAGCTCTATTTAAAATAGGGTTCTGAAGAGGCCCTGGTCGGCATTTCTATTTTCGATAGAAATATTTTAATATTATTGGACATTTATTGGGCAATGATACAGTAGTAATATCTCATTAATACCAATTTGTTAAAAATGAAACAGGCGGGCATTGAAGAGTTTTATACATTGAAACCAAACATCGGGTAAAAATAGAGAAATCCCAACATTTTTCACACTTGATTATTTATGAAAATATAAATGATGATTATATCTATATATTGGAAAATTTAATAATTTGTATATTGTTGAAAAACATGGAAAAATATATTTCTAGGAAATTTAAACAGGTTTTCAAGAAAATTATTATTAAGCTATATTTTATGATTATATTATGTTCATAATTTTTAATAATTAGAAATTTAAAAGGATTTTAAAAAAACTACAAGACTTTTTAGTAATTTCAGTAAATTTCAAGAGGTTTAACAAATTTTACAGAATACTGAAACATTTTTTTATTGTTAAACTACTTTTCAAAATTTTTAAACTTTTTAGAATGCTTTGAAATTCCGAAAAATCACTTGAAATCTTTAGAAATCCTTTAGCACTTTTGAACTTCATTAAAAATCCCTTACAATATTTACAAATATTTTTGAATAATTAAAAGTCCTGAAAGTATTATGATTCTTTTTTTGGAATTCCTTAAAAACTTTTTAAAATCACTTGAAATCCCTCGAAATCGCTTTAATATTTAAATCGCTTTTCAATATCATTTAAAGTCCTTTGAAAAAATTAATAAAACGTGTAAATTAATTTAAAATCTTGGAACTCCCCTGACTTCTGTAAACATTCTTTAAAATAATTTAAAATCTATTTATATCGCTTTAAATTCTCCTGAAATCCTTTAGGAAATCTTGACATCTTTGAAATCTTGGAAAATAACTTAAAATCCTTTTAAATTCCCTAGAATCACTTGAAATTTCTTGAAACCCTCTTAAATTCCTTAAAATCACTTGAAATCTCTTAAAATTCACTAAAATCTCTTAAAGTCCTTTACGATATCTTATAATTTTTTAAATCTTCTGAAAGCTCTGAAAAATCCTTACATTCTTTGGAAATCCTTTTAGATTCCCTAGAATCACTTAAAATTTCTTGAAATCTCCTTAAATTCCTTAAAATCACTTGAAATCTTTTTAAAATCCTTTAAAATTCTTTAATATCATTTAAAATCCCATCAAATACATTAAAAAATTTTTTAATAGTCTAAAATTTTGAAACTCTCGTGAACCATTTTGAAATTCTTTAAAAATTTCTTAAATTCACTTATTGTTTCTATATAATTAATACCTCTTTTTATAATAGGGACTTTTGTTTTCAGAAAATTAAATAGTTTAATAATAAGTTTAATAATCAAATATTTTTTGGGTAAACTGACAAGGCCCTGGCCAGTTTTCCTTAAGTATGGCAGTATTTTACCAAAGCGTTACACGCCTTGTGTGGGCCTTGCTAGTTAATCTGGTTAGGGCCTCATCAGAAGTAGGGAAAACTGGCCAGGACCCTATCAGAACCCCAAAAAAATTTCTGCACGGGTCTAACAGAATTTTTAGTTTTTACTGCATGTAAAATAATTCCCACAAAAATTGGAATTTATACGGCTGAAAAATTGAAAAAAAAATTTTTTATTGTATTATCTCATAGCTACTAAATTATAAAAGTTTTATTAAAAGCCACCTCGTTAGTATGACGTATATACAAATTTTCATTCCACACTTCACATGCCGAATGAATGCGTAAATAAAAATGCAAAAAGCATATTAGCCGGAGCTCAACGCGCATCGAACCAGGCGAGCAAACAACTCTTGTCCGGATATGTTCGCCATTTCAATTATTAGAGGGTCTAAACGGCAATGGGAAATTACTCATTCATGATTCATTACGGTTTTCCATTATTTTCTCTGGACGACGGGAAACTGTTTTGATGTACCGAGGGTAATGTGAATTGTGGATTGTGGATGCGCTGGCCAACCGACGTACAAGCAAACGAATGAATGACGAAACGGGAGTAAACTGAATATTTTTCGAAACGTGTTTTTCGACAGTGGCAATAAGGGTCCATTGAAGAAGAGTCTTCATTGTATCCGTAGTACATACCTGTCCCGTTCGACCGAACATCCTGAATTCTGAATCAAGTGAATAGACTCGCGGTCCGTATAAGGAAACGGCAACGATAGAAATAAGGAAGAAGGCATCGAAACGGAACCGGCATCTCTTTTTTGAAAATATGAAAAGTCCCGAGATCGGTAATTACTGTTCGATTTGGTTTGCCTAATCTTCTTATACCGCATTTTACGCAATGCATTCAACATTCATTCTTTTCTATTTATCTTCTATTCAGAGGAGCGAGTCCGCAACAGGAACACAGTTCGACTTCTTTCTGATATTCTTCTTCTTTTCATTGTGAGAATATCTGCCTAAATCTAGTTAAATGCAAAAAGAATCCTTTAAATGATGGGTATCAATTTTCGCAAAAATTTAGGCCTACCAAAAGAACCTTAAAATTCAATTTTATTATTTTACTTATGAAGCAGGGGGACGATTATGTAACTTTTCACTTCCACTTCCAGTTTCACTTTCATTTTCACTTTGACTTTTAGATTTTTGACTTTTTACATTCTCATCAGAGAATGTATTAGTTTTGTGTAAAATTTGACCCCCCCATTTTTTGTCAAATGTCGACGTTTTGTGACCCCCTGAACCCAAAAAACATGTTTTTACCAATG
>CAJFCP010000132.1:104286-126546 GCA_904066005.1 Synergus itoensis | reverse complement strand
TGTCTGTCTGTCTGTCTGTCTGTCTGTCTGTCTGTCTGTCTGTCTGTCTGTAGATTTTTTCTTGTGAGCACGATAACTTTTGAAAGAATTGATCGATTTGATTGGCCTTTGGTATACTCTTTTAGTGTCCTAAAATGAAGGTCAAGTTCGTTAGCCAGCCATTTTTGATAAAAATTAAAAAATTTGGATCATTTTTAAAATTTTTGAAAAAAATTTTTTTTTAATTTACAAATTCTGTTTAAGGATATTCGTAGTACTTAAATAGTCGAACAATTTATCATTATGACTTTTTTCGATAAAACAAAAATTGTCAGACTTATAACATTTTGAAAATTCAAAAAAAAAATAAAGAAAATTAAAATTTTAAGCTAAATAACACACGCTATGAAAAAAAGTTAAAAGATGAAAAATGTTCCTTTTTGAACGCCCTTTAAGACTGGTATAACCACTTTTTGAATTTTCTTGAAAAATTCTAAAATTTAACATTTTTAGCCAAATAACGTGATACGCGTTACTTGGCTAAAAATTTGAATTTTATATTTTTAAAGAAGGTTTAAATATCGAGCGCGAAGCGCATGTGCACTGATGAGAATGTGTTCCTTAAGGTCGATAGAACCTTAAGTAAATTAGTTTTCTTCTTCATTTGAAAATAAAGAAATTTAAATAAAAGTATATAGCAGCGATGAAGGTTGGTAAGTGAATGCAAGCGCGCGAAGTATGATGAGAATGTGCTCACAATGGCACCCCTAGTTTATTTTCATTTTTTTCAAATACACGTGAATGTCAATTTTGACGTTTTAAACGTCACTGACGAATTGTATAGGCGGTTCGCTTATTTATTTCTTATTCGTCGTTTTTCAAGATTCCAAGTTTTCAAGTTTTTCAAGTTTTTCATGAAAATGACAAATAAGAAATAAATATGCGAACCGCTTACAATTATTCGGTATTGGGTTGAAGTTTCAAACGTTTACAGTCTGACGATTTTTTTTATATTTATTGGGATAAAAATATCCAAAAATGTTTCCAAAATTCTCGAAACCCCAGATTTTTATGTATTCACTAGCAGAAATTTACAATTTTATAAAATTTTTTTTAAAGTTAGGGAAGAATTTGAGGGTCCCTTTGAAAACGGGGCCCAAGGCTTCAGCCCCTCCAGCCTCCCCCCCTTAATCTGGCCATGGGGCCATGTTTAATACAACTTAAAGTTTCATAAATATTTTTTTTAAATTTAGTCTTTTCAATAGTAAAAATTCTCAATATTAATATTTATATATTATTATATTATATTATATTATTATAATATTATATTAATATTAATATTAATATAATATTTATTTTTAAATTGCAATGCAGTTTAGAAAAAATTGATAATACACGTTTCTGCATGTAATAAATATTATGATGGGAGAACGAAAATGGCACTTGTTATTCGTTTTGAAATATAAAGTACAATCGAAATTTTCTGATGAATTGGAAAGGATTTTCTTGGGCATGGTAAAAGGAGCGAAAAGAGGTTAAAGCCCTCATTGTCAACTTCCGGGGGTTTTAGCATCAATTAAAGCAAGCAGGTATTCGAGGAGAAGTATCAATGGTAAAGTCTTGTACACTTGAGAAGCGGGCGGAGTAGCCAGCTAGTAAGCTAGAAAACCCTCCGCCTAGTCATGATGTCGATGATCTTGATGGTAAAAGGAGCCGACGTCCTTTTCCTAAGGACTTTTACCTCGCCGAGATTAAAGACCCGCCGGCAAGGGCAACAATAACAGCATCAACAACAACAAGGATCGGTTCGACAATGGGACCGGTAGCCGAGATTATGACCAATAAATTGACCTACGGTTCATTTCACTAATTCCCATAATAATCTAATAGATTACGATTATCTGTTTAGTGCGGTTCGTTTACGGCCCACCGTTCGTAGTATGCTCAGATTTCGCCTGTGGAGAGTTATGAATGAAGTCTTCCGTAGGCTGGACCCAATAACTGCGAGAATTTTAGAATTCGCATAGAAATTTCACAGTTATGGTCCCACCGTTTAATTTATAGAAATGGAAAAACTCGTCGTTTAATTTTTATTTATATTTTTTCCTATATAAAAAAAAAAGTGACGACGGGGAAAGAACGTCTGACCCAGCCAGGAAACACTACAAGTTAATATAATAAATATAAATTTTAACAATATTAAAATTAACATAATTATTACTCTATTTACTACATTTTTTTTTAAATTAAGACAATTTTAGAATTTTTTGATCTTGCTTTCGAGATCTTGAGTCTTTTGATATAAATATGTACCACAGGCGAGAAAGAATATCGATCTTGTTGTTTTCTTGTCAAATCTCGCTCGAATGCCTCACTAAACTGAATAATACGATTTTAAATGGAGGAGGAGCAATTCTGATATTTTGCTGAAGACAGCGAGTGGGACGAGATCGATTTATACGTTCCCTCTCAAGGCAACAATTCAAAAATTCGAAGAGGTAATTAAAAGGATATGGTGCCTCGTTTAAATACAGAATATAGGTACTCAAAGTCGATCGACAACAATAAATCGACGCGGGAACGTTCGAGCAGACTAAAATGCGAATCTTTTTGTTGTGAGGTGGAACGCCAAATTTAGGGTCCAATTTAATTTAATAGGGGCAAACGGAGCTCAAGCGGGGCAAAGGAGATTGAAGGGGTGAATCGTGCAAAGACCGTCGATCGGTATTTAGTGGTGCCTGCGAGTGACGTGTACGAGTTGCAGACGTTCACTGTAAACCGGATAAGAGACATTTGCAACGATCATCCATCATTATTACACACGTGCCCAATGCCTATGTTCCCTATACTCAATTCGTATTATAATTCCCGTTTAGTAAAAGTCGCTATTAAAGTCGAGTAGTTCTTCTATATTTACATCAATTCTAAATGATTTACCTCTTCTAAAAATTATTATTGATCCTTTTTATAATAAATAATAAGGAAGCGTCTATTACTTATACGTATAAAGGTTTGGGGGAAGGCTATGAAAAATCTTACGAATTCTTATATGAGAAAGCCCGTGCAGAAATTCTGATGGGGTTTTGACAGGGTCCTGGTTAGTTTTCCCTACTTCTGATGTGGCCCTAATCAGGTTAACTGGCAAGGCCCACTCAAAGCTTGTAACGCTTTGGCAGAATATTACCCTACTTAAGGAAAACTGGCCAGGGCCTTGTCAGCTTACCACAAAAATGCCCTAGTAAATATCCCACCTAGGAAAAACTGATCAATGCCCCATCAGGATTAAAAACTATTCTGCGGATTCATTATTCACAATATTTGATTATTAAAATATTCAATTTTCTGAAAACAATTGTCCTATTATAAAAAAGAGGTATTCATTATATAGAAACATGAAGTTATTTTAAGAAATTTTTAAAGAATTTCAAAATACCCGGGTAGAAATTTTGCTGTGGCCCCTGTCGGGCCCAGATCGGATGATTTCAGACCAGTGATGTAACGCGGAACCCGACCGGGCCCAGACCTGGCTCGATCGTGCCAGGTCTGGGTCCAATCGGGCCAGGTCTGGGCCCGGTCAGGTTCCGCGTTCCATCACTGATCTGGGCCAGGTTTGGGAATTTCTACCCGGGTAGTTTACGGGAGTTACAGGATTTTAAAATATTAAGATTTTTTTTAAGTATATGAAGGGATTTTAAATGATATTAAAGAATTTTAGAAGATTTTAAAAAGATTTCAAGTGATTTTAAGGAATTTAAGGAGATTTCAAGGAATTTTGAGTAATACTAGGGAATTTAAAAGGATTTTCAAAGAATGTAAGAACCTTGCAGAGCTTTTACAAGATTTAAAAAATTGTAAGATATCGTAAAGGACTTAAGAGGTTTTAGTAAATTTTAAGAGATTTCAAATAATTTTAAGGAATTTAAGAGGGTTTCAAGAAATTCCAAGTGATTCTAGGGAATTTAAAAAGATTTTAAGATATTTTCCAAGATTTTTAAGATATCAAGATTTCCTAAAGTATTTCAGGAGAATTTGAAGCGATATAAATAGATTTCAAGTTTTTTTAAAGAATATTTTATAATTTACACATTTTGTTAATTTTTTCAAATGATTTTAAATGATATTGAAAATTTTCAAAGGATTGTAAAAGAACTTCAAAGAATTTAAGGAATTTTAAGAATTATCACGAGATTTTATATGATTTTAGGAAAATTTAAAGATATTTGAAGAGATTTTACAAGATTTCAAAGATATCAAGATTTTTCTGATTTCGAGAGATTTCAAGTGATTTTAAAAAGTTTTTAAGGAATTCCGAAAAAATCATAATACTTTCAGGACTTTCAATTATTTAAAAATATTTGTGAATGTTGTAAGGGATTTTCAATGAAGTTAAAAAATGTCAAAGATTTCAAGATTTCAAGTGATTTTAAAAAGTTTTTGAGGAATTCCGAAAAAATATCATAATACTTTCAGGACTTTCAATCATTTAAAAATATTTGTAAATATTGTAAGGGATTTTCAATGAAGTTAAAATATGTCACAAGATTTCTAAAGATTTCAAGTGATTTTAAGGAACTTCAGAACATTCAAAAAAGTTTCAAAATTTTGAAGTAATTTGGCAATAAAAAATGTTCTAGTATTCTGTAAAATTTGTTAAAACTCTTGCAATTTACTTAAATTACTAAAAACTCTTATAGTTTTTTAAAATCCTTTTAAATTTCTAGTTATTAAAAATTATGAACACAGTATAATCATAAAATATAGTTTAATAATAATTTTCTTGAAAACCTGTTTAAATTTCCTAGAAATATATTTTTCCATGTTTTTCAACAATATACAAATTACTAAATTTTCCAATATATAAATAGAACCATCTTTTATATTTTCATAAATAATCAAGTGTGAAAAATGTTGGGATTTCTCTATTTTTACCCGATGTTTGGTTTCAATATAGAAAACTCTTCAATGCCCGCCTGTTTCATTTTTAACAAATTGGTATTAATGAGATATTACTACTGTATCATTGCCCAATAAATGCCCAATAATATTAAAATATTTTTATCGAAAATAGAAATGCCGACCAGGGCCTCGTCAAAACCCTATTTTAAATAATGCTAATTGCGACAATTTCTGCCCGGGTGAGGGAGTTTGAAATTTTAAAAACCGTTCTTGCGTCCACACGATCCCTAAACATTATACTAATTTTTAAAACAATTCGCTTTGTTTTTAAAAAATCGGAAGAATTTATTTTCAAGCTAATTTTTTTCCTTTTTAAATTTTTCACATTAAATATAGGAATCCGAGAACGAATTCTGTTGTTGATTAAAACAAAAGGCAGTAAAGGCGTTGTCGATCGAGAGACTGCGGGAAGAAATAAAATAGTGCATTCTTTTTGCAGCTTGTGCGTGATGCGTTCTAAGTACATGCGATTTGTGTCAGGAAATGTGATGAGATGTGTATGTGATATGTATGTGTGATGTGGGTGGACAGGTTAACGCGTAGTGAGGGATGGGGGTGGTGTTGCTGTGAAGCGCTTAGCGAGATTGCAGGCGACAATACAACAATACAACGTGCGTGACACGCCCGATGGAGCTTAAGGGTTGGGGGTTGGAGCAGACACTGAAATCTCGCCAATTCAAGGGGCGGTTTGCCACACCCCTGCGTCTGCTTTCATCTCGACTCGACTCTTGGTGCTCAGTTTTCACCCTGTTTCTGCGCTGCTCTGAATTATTCCTTTCCAAATGGAACTAGGAAATGCTTGTTAACGAAAGACAAATCGATCTCATGCATACCTTCCATTTTTTTCAATCTCAAAATCACAAATTTTTTTCTCTCAAAATCACAAACTCATATTTCATTTATTTATACTTTTATGAATAAGGAATTTTTGCCAAGATATGATAACATTTATGTGTTTAGATTTTAGATTTAAAATGGTGATATGGGTCCTTGAGAATCTATACCGACGAGAGAATAAAGGAGAGGAAGAGTGATCTCTAAACACAAAAAAGCAGTCATGGTACCAAATGGCATTCGAAATTCTCCCTCATCCTTCGATTTATATACATATATATATGTGTGTATGTGGCTTATATCTTAGTGCACGTTTAGCTCACATATAAAATAGCCTACAATAGTGGTATTATAATGCACGATAGGTGCACGAGTACACGGGCTCTTGAGTTTACATTGAAGATTTAGTATCTCTATCTTTTTTTGTGCACCCGCGAGGGTCCAAATGGACAATCAGGAGTTCAGCCCCATGTGAGCATCAGCCATAAGGGAACACAAATCGTACATACCTATCTAAACCTACCGAAAAGTTTACACTCTTTACTTTGTTCACTCGCTCAGCTCTTGACATTTTTTTTTCTTTCACAGAAGATGGTTGGTACCTTCTATGATAGTATCTTTTGAAAAAAATGGTTCCATTCTCTGACAGAACCAATTTTTTAAGATCGATTTCATAAACTTCTAAAGAATTAATCCTAATTGATTTTTGTAAATATTTCCAAAGAAGTTGAGTATCTAAAGTTTAAAATTAATTAAGTAATTCGTAAGTTCTTTTTTCTTTTAAATTAGAAAAAATTAACCGAAATCAACCGTGGCAAATTATAAAAATAATAAAAGAAGTTAGACCTACGCCAGTGGAGATAAAAAAAAGCCTAATCCCAGCTTATACGGTAAAGGTTACACGCCACTGTATCAAAAATGCTTAACATAAATACTTACATACTTACCTGATGTTCGGTACACTAAAAGTTCTCTGAGAGATTTTACCACATATATTTCCACACATCCTATAAGGGATTCTGGCGAATCTTCAATGACGATGACGAGGGGCGACAGCCTCACCAAACACAGCTCAAAACGTCTGTTCGAGTTTAATGCCAGAGTTGTTCCAGTGCCCTCGGTCCCCTCCTTAGATTCGATAAATCGTTCTATGATCGTCTCTAAAATATACGATATCATAACTTAATCACTTTCGTTTATAAATTAAATCTTTAAATCTGAAACGGTTAAATTAAAAATCACCACAGTAGTAAAGAATATTCAGAATTTTTATTTAAAAATAATCATTATTTATTGGAGAAAAGGAGAGTTGGGATTTATGCTGAGAATGTGCAATGTGCACATTGCAAATGGAATTTTATTAAGTACCTTTGCTTTTATTACACTTTTCCACTTGAACTTTATTAAGGTAGAGTCCATGCTACGCTTCCCTAAATTGCTATGTTCATTTATTAGCTGTTCGATACACTTGTGAATATTTTAGGGTGAAACCAAAAAAGGAAGAATGATTTGATCAGATTAAATTCTAATAGTCATTCTATACTCTTATCTCTTTTATTTCTGTTCTATCTTTTATTTCTATTCTATCTTTTATTTCATATTCTATTCAATTTTTAAAATAAAGTTTCAACATTTTTCTGAGTTGTCTGGACATTTATTTGAAAGTACTGATGGTTCTAGGCCATGAAAGACAGGTCGGTAATTCTTTAAGATCTCTGAGAAACGACCAAACGACACAATCATCGTTTCGTTACATGAAGACTGAAGCAACCCTTTTGCAGGCTCGATTTCAGAAACTAGCACGATTCAATTCTCAAAGAGATTTGCTCTCGCCAAAGCTACATGATGCGGCTTAGAGACTCGTTGCTAATCTCTCTAATGCTGGTAATCCTTTGGCTTCAACGGGGTATTACCACAAATGCACTTACCTCGCATTGCAACCCCATTCGAGTCGGCAATTCTCTCGATCTCGGGCCTGTGACCCCGTTTACGTTTATCGAATTTCTATTCACCTACTTCCCTAATTCAAAACGCATCGTATTTACAAGCACACAAACACAAACAGTGCTCATCCAGGGCGGCACACCCTTTCCAAACTGTCCACCTACAACCGACAATAACATAAGCTCTCTTTCTGTCAAAGAATAACCTAATAGACGTAAACACCTTTTCTTTTGTCGGCTCCCAAGTACGAATTGCCGAAGCTGAAAACACAGCCCAGGCTTGGTCCAATTTCGGCAGCCAAAGATCGGCTAACATTATTGGGCCAATATTGGCATTTTAATCGGCCCAGTGTAGGCCAGTTCTGGCTGCCTATATTGGCTATTTAAATTTGCCGATTTATTGCCGATACTTGGCCCAGCAACGGCAAATTATTGGGACAAGTGTCACATTTACTACAGCGAATCATGTTTTACGAGAATCAGCCAAAGTCTGGCCCAATCGCGGCACATTACTGGACCAATTGTCACTTTTTTACCCAGTGTTGGGCCGACAATGGCAGCCAAGCTTTGACTGCCAAGTGCAAACCGGAGTTACCATATTCCGTGGTTGTGCCGTGATGGTGCCGAGCTTCGGCAATATTTTTGCCGACTCTCGGCCACTACTGGGCCGTATGTGACTTCGCACTAGGGCTCCTATAAAAACGCATGTTAAAGGTTACATATTTTTATTGCATTCCAACAATTTTTATTTCACAGTTACATTATTTTTAATTTGTCATTCTTGTGTGACATTTTGACATTTACGTATAATGATGAATGGTCCGAAACTGAGTTTGGCTCGGTTTTACGCAAACATATATGTCAATGTTTGCCTTCTGGCGTAACGCGCTTTACGCTCTTCTGATTACTTCATTCGTTAGGACCCTCCTTTCGAATTATAGCCGCGAATTGACAACCCTATCGCGTACACCGATTCGCTTATCGTGGCGAGAGAAATCGAGCATAGGGTTTAATAAAAATTACCCCGCGCATAATTTTAACAGATTGTATAAGCTGACTTGCATTAAATACAATAGTTCGTAATAAGAACAAGTCTCACAATCCTCAAGAATAGATCATGTTCTTAAACTTCCTACAATTCGCTATTCCAGAAACAATGTACTAGAACAAGAAGACGAGCTCTAGAAACCAAACATCGGGTAAAAATATGGAAATCCCAACATTTTTCTGACTTGATTATTTATGAAAATATAAAAGATGATTATATTTATATATTGGAAAATTTGGTAATTTGTATATTGTTGAAAAACACGTAAAAGTATATTTCTAGGAACTTTAAACAGGTTTTCATGAAAATTATTATTAAACTAGAGATTTAAAGGAATTTTAAAAAATTACAAGAGTTTTCATTACCAGATCGGTAATGAAACGCCCGGCCCGATCGGGCCCCTATCGGGCCAGGTTTGACCAGGTCTGGACCTGTTCGGGCCATGTGTTTCATCCCCGGTCGGAAATCCCCCGATCTGGACCCAATCTGGGCCCGATCGGGGCCACAGCAAAATTTCTACTCGGGCATTTTTTATTGACAAATTACTTCAAAATTTTGAAACTTGTTTGAATGCTTTGAAATTCCTTAAAATCACTTGAAATCTTTAGAAATCCTTTGGCATTTTTTAATAACTCTGAAATTTCTTGAAAATTCTTTAATTTTTTCATATTCTTTTAAAATCTTTTGACATTTTTTAACTTCATTAAAAATCCCTTACAATATTTACAAATATTTTTAAATAATTGAGAGTCCTGAAGGTATTATGACTTTTTTTTCGGAATTCCTTAAAAACTTTTTTAAATCACTTGAAATCTCTCGACATCACTTTAAACTTCCTATAAAACCACACAAAATCTCTTAAAATCCTTTAGGAAATCATGATATCTTTGAAATCTTGTAAATGGCGCACTTTTGAAGCAAATTTACTGTTTTTAGGCCTAAAAATCAGTAGTAAATTGTCTATAATAATGCAAAAATCAATTTTTTTTAATCTTAGAGTGGTGTTACCCCTTAAGCAGTTTACGTAAATTGTAAAATTTGAATTTTGTTCAGGTTCGAGCGCCATTTCTATTCGTTCGTAGAATTCGTCGAAGCGAGGTGTAAATAGACCGTTCTTGGTAATGAGGAACCTACTAGCCAAGCAGCCAACCAACCATCCGCCTAACCAACCCCGTGTTTCATCTCCCCAAAACCATCCTTCATCCATTTTCCGACCATCCCCTGGCTTTCTCTTTTGGCACCCTCCGCCCATGCTGCGTAACCACTCTACACTTCGGATTTGTTCGTGTCACAGCCTCCATTTTAACCTCTCTTGGAAAAGCGAAGTTGGGGTTCGTTCTTGCATTTTCCTCTTCCAAACACTCACTTTTAAGAAACCCAGAGACTTATGAGATCTGTCATGTCATTAACGAAAAGGTTTGCCTTCAAAACCAAAAAGACTCATCAATATTCCTCAAGACGGCCAAAAATGGACTCATAACATTTTTCTTTCTAATTTTAATTATGAAATCTGCATCTGCTGTAGAGTGGTTGTAATCATAATTCATGTAGGAAAAACTGTAATAACAAATCGGAATATTATTAGTCGAACCCGTGTAGAAATTTCCAAACCTGGCCCAGATCGGTGATGAAACGCCCGGCCCGATCGGGCCCCGATCCGGTCAGGTTTGGCCAGGTCTGGACCTGGTCGGGCCGTGTGTTTCATCCTCGGTCTGAAATCCCCCGATCTGGACCCGATCGGGGCCAGATACCCCAATCTGGGCCCGATCGGGGCCACAGCAAAATTTCTACTCGGGAAACTATAGGGAAGACTCAATTATGAAGAGAAATGCTATAAAGTATTCTCTGGTAAGATAAAAAAGTAACGTCAACGAAAGTTGAAAGGATTTTACGGATTAAGACGCGATAACGAGCTCCCAGCTTCCTCTCTTTTTTTCTTTTATCCTCTCTTGAAAAGTCATACATAAGAGGATGAAGGACAGTGCTGATGTCGTAATTGGCTGATTACGCAGCGAGTAATCTGTTTATCGCTCTGGTTGTATGACACTTGGAGAGCATTTGGTATTCCATTTTAATGATGCTTGTTGAGGAAGACAGAAAGTCATGAGAAGGGAGACTCGTAAAAACTCAAAGGAATTTATACATATATAATTATATATTTTACTGAAAACCAATCAGGTGAAGACAATTTGGAAAGAAATCAAGATATCTATATAAAATCTATTTTTGGGAAAAATTTTCACGTTATACTATAACAATAGAAATCCACCCTCTTCATTCTTCAAGAAATGAAAATAGAATCACGTAACACCTATTTCATTTTATTTATAACTCATCACTGAGAATCCCTTATCCTGCAAATACGATTGTAATTGGCTGGTGGTAGGAAAACTCATTGACCCTCGAAGATGGCAGAAATATTTGTCATACGATCTCCCCTCAATAATTGACACATCCTTATATTGAACTGGGGATCAATCGTGTCCAATTTTCGTAATTATAATTTATTTATAAAAACCCGAGTAGAAATTTTGCTGTGGCCCTGATCGGGCCCAGATTGGGGTATCTGGCCCCTCTTGGGTCCAAATCGGGGGATTTCAGACCGGGGATGAAACACACGGCCCGACCAGGCCCAGACCTGGTCAAACTTGGCCGGATCGGGGCCAGATCAGGCCGGGCATTTCATCACCGATCTGGGCCAGGTTTGGAAATTTCTACACGGGAAGACTTCGAATCTCGTCATTTAAAACGCCAAATGCTGCGAGAATTTAAGAATCCCGAGTAGAAATTTTGCTGTGGCCCCGATCGGGCCCAGATTGGGGGATTTCAGACCGGGGATGAAACACATGGCCCGAACAGGCTCAAACCTGGCCCGATAGGGCCGGGCGTTTCATCACCGATCTGAAATCCCAGCTTTGGAAATTTCTACACGAGATAGTGGAAACATGGGAAAGTTACGTGATTGACCCTCTGAATACAAAACATAAATACCCGGGTAGAAATTCCCAAACCTGGCCCAGACCGGTGATGGAACGCAGAACCTGACCGGGCCCAGACCTGGCCAGATCGGGCCCAGACCTAGCACGATCGAGTCAGGTCTGGGCCCGGTCGGGTTCCGCGTTCCATCACCGGTCTGAAATCATCCGATCTGGGCCCGACAGGGGCCACAGCAAAATTTCTACCCGGGTATGAGGGAAACACGCAAATCAATTAATTTCCAATTCGAAGACCACAGTGAATATAAAATTGTTGAAGAAAAGCTTGAAGTGTCTATTCACTCTTGTGAAATAATTCTTCGATCCACAATTTAATTATTATCCTTGAGTGGAGGTAGTAGATACACAGTAGCTCTGAATTGTATCGAAAAGAAAATCAGGTCTGGTCGGTCAGTCAAATTGTGGAAGGAAATAACAAATAATAAGGAAAGAATAAGGAAGACAGGAAGGAAGAACCGAAGAGGATCAGATATGGGGAGAAATTGAGGGAGGAAGGGCATTCGGCGGGTGAAGAAAGAGAAAATAGAAAGAGAAAAGAGAGAGATTGTTATACCTAAACAAATCGGGATTGTTTGCAGTGGCATCGTTTTACGCATGATGCCGCGGGTTCTTTATTCTTTTCTCAATTCGAGTTTCAGCCACTTGAACGAGCTGAAGTGTAAGCGAATGCGAAAGGGAGGCAGGCGATGTCGGTCGCTCGTCGGTCACCCCCGGGGCTTTGATCTGTGCCGATCTCCGGAACTACTCCCCTTTTTCACCCACTATGATGCTCTAGAATGAAGCCAGTATAGGCACTCTTCGACATCATCTAAAAGAATGACGCTCGCTCGTCCCGATGTTTTAATTCTGCCCGGTCCACTCGAGCACTGTCAAGTACTGAGAAGAGCGCGACACGGATTCGACACGGGACGCGGCATGTTTTGTCGGAAGGCACTTTATTAAAACCTCGTTATTTGTACGTCAAACGTGCCATTGTACCGTGTCACGATCGGCCAAGCGCATATGACACTCATCATGTTCGAGTCAACTAGCGTTTCATTCTCTTTTTCTTTAGAGATCTCTATATTCGCTTTTGACATTTTGTATATATGCTCGTGAAAGGCAATTATAGATTAAATCAATAATTAAATCTCCATCTGCTATATCCCGTGCAGAAATTCCCAAACCTGGCCCAGATCGGTGATGGAACGCAGAACCTGATCGGGCCCAGATCTGTTCCGATCGGGCCCAGACTTAGCACGATCTAGCCAGATCTGGGCCCGGTCTGGTTCAGCGTTCCATCACCGATCTGAAATCATCCGATCTAGGCCCGATAGGGGCCACAGCAAAATTTCTACACGGGATCCCGCGAGTAGAAATTTTGCTGTGGCCCCGATCGGGCCCAGATTAGGGTATCTGGCCCCGATTGGGTCCAGATCGGGGGATTTTAGACCGGGGATGAAACATACGGCTCGACCAGGCCAAACCTGGCCGGATCGGGGCCCGATCGGGCCGGGCGTTTCATCACCGATCTGGGCCAGGTTTGGAAATTTCTACACGGGATAAAGGACTAAGGACTAAAAAAACTAAAATTGCACCGGAGATTTCCCTTCGTTTTTTTCATTTTCCAAACATCTTGGTGAAAATGTCGAGGAAAATATATAGTAAAACTGTTTTCTGCAGCTTTTGAATCAAGAAATACAATTATCCCGTTGTGGTCACACCTCCGAATAATAACGTGTTGGTCATAAGGGGTCAAGTGGACCCCACGTGGAAAAACTGTTGCCATTCTCCTTCTATTTAATATGCCGACTTTAAATTTCTACCGAACTTAGTTTAAGATCTCTTCTTTAAGATTCAACAGTTTTTTTTGCTTTTTAAATATTTTTTTCATAATGAAAAAATACAAAGAAAAAATTTTTCACATAAAAATTCATAAAAAATTCAATTTTTGAGATAAAGTGGAAATATTTTGGTTTTGTACTTGTAAGATAGTATAATTTTAAGTGAAAAATAATTTATAATGATCCGTCGAAAAAACCATATTTATTTTGATGATTGAAGTGAGCAGTTTTTGTGAAATTTGCCAAATTAAAGAAGTAAGCATTAACATGAAATATAACACTAAAAAAATTTATATTTTTAAGAAAATTTTAGATATTAGACCTCAAAAAAGGATGACATTTTTACTGACATTTTGCAGAAAAATATGCAATTTAGAACCTTTTGCTCAAATATGAAAAACATGCCTGATTCTAGTTGAAAGAACGTAACAATTATGACGGCGCAGTCCTAGTAAAGACCAGCTTCTCCATATTCATGGGAGATCAGCGCACGTTTAGTATAGAGGGATGCTAGTGAGTTGATGTTAAGTTGATCAAAGAACCGCGACTGCGATTCTGAGGTCCTCACAGCCCCACCGAACCTCCGCTCTTTACTACTCCAACGGCTTTACGTATAGTATAAAACGAGACTCGGTTATACTTTTCAAATAATGACCCTGCCATATTGTATACCTTTGCATTTTTGCATTCATAACTTTGCCCGTTTTTCGACCTTTGAGGAACACTCTAACATACACATAAAAAGACTCGCAACATTTGCACATTTTGTATCAAGCATTTTCTAAAATATCCCGTGTAAAAATTTCCAAACCTGGCCCAGATCGGTGATGAAACTCCCGGCCCGATCGGGCCCCGATCTGCCCGACTAGGCCCGGGTCTGGGCCTGTTTGGGCCTTGTGTTTCATCCCCGGTCTGATAACCCCCGATCTGGACCCGATCGGGGCCACAGAAAAATTTCTACTCTGGATTCTAAGATTATAGACCGGATCCATATCAAATCCACACTTGAAGTCGCAAAAATACTAATACTAATACTAATATCCATGCAGAAATTGCCGCAATTAGCACTATTTAAAATAGGGTTCTGAAGAGGCCCTAGACGGCATTTCTATTTTCGATAAAAATATTTTAATATTATTGGGCATTTATGGGGCATTGATATAGTATAAGTAATATCTCATTAAGGGTGTTGGAGCCAAGTTCTAATCTAAAAATTCGATTTCTTCATTTTACTCAACAAATATTAAATTTGGAATTTTTTTCCTCTGTAGGATTAATTAATTTTTAATTAGAATTATGCGTAAAGAGCGAGAAAATATCTAATTCAAATATCTTTCAAGTAAAATGAAAATGTTCAATTTCGAAGTTAGATTTTTCATTTTATCATTTTATGCAAAAGGTATCGAAACTAAATATTTTTTCGCTCTGTATACAGTCTTATATTTGGAAAAAAATTAGCGCTACAGAGCGAAAAAATAATTATCTATAATTTTCCAAGAGTAAAATGGAGAATGGAATTTTGAGTTTAACAGTTAGGTCCAACGCCCTTAAGAATAGAAGTGCAAGTTTAAAAAACAAAATTTATTTTTTCAGAGATGGAAGAATCCCCTGAATTCTTTAAACGTTCGCGCTTTAAATTCTTCTGAAATCCTTTAGGAAATCTTGATATCTTTGAAATCTTGGAAAACATCTTAAAATCCCTTTAAAATTCCCTAGAATCACTTAAAATTTCTTGGAACTCTCTTAAATTCCTCAAAATCACTTGAAATCTCTTAAAATTCATTAAAATCTCTTAAAGTCCTTTACGATATATCTTATAATTTTTTAAATCTTCTGAAAGCTCTGGAAAATCGTTAGATGCTTTGGAAATCCTTTTAGATTCCCTAGAATCACTTAAAATTTCTTGAAATATCCTTAAATTCCTTAAAATCACTTGAAATCTTTTTAAAATCCTTTAAAATTCTTTAATATCATTTAAAATCCCTTCAAATACTTTACAAAATTTTTTAATACTCTAAAATTCTGAAACTCTCGTGAACCATTTTGAAATTCTTTAAAAATTTCTTAAAATCACTTATTGTTTCTATATAATTAATACTTTTGTTTATAATAAAACTTTTGTTTTCAGAAAATTGAATATTTTAATAATAAGTTTAATAATGAAATATTTTTTGAGTAAACTGACAAGGCCCTGGCCAGTTTTCCTTAAGAAGAGCAATATTCTGCCAAAGCGTTACAAGCCTTGTGTGGGCCTTGTCAGTTAATCTGGTTAGGACCATATTAGAGGTAGGGAAAACTGACCAGGACCCTGTCAGAACCCCATCAAAAATATCTGCATAGGCACCACTCTAGAGGCTAACAAAAAGGCCTATTTTTGATAATTTTTATTGAGCAGATAGGAAAAGGGATCGGGTTTCTTTTTACAGAGTTTTTTTTTTTTTCCTCTTTTTTTTAAAGTACATATAACTATACAAAAGTACGTAGGGATTTTTTGATTGATCAAATTTTGTGAAAATGGCGCACATTTGAAGAAAATTTACTGTTTTTGAGCCTAAAAATGAGTAGTAAATTGTCAGAACCCCATAAAAAATTCTGCTAATAATAATCTAATTTCCTCTAAAAAACAACATATTTTGCGTCCGGAGATTCTGCGACTTTAATTGTAGAACCTGTCGGATGTGAAATGGATTCTTTTCAGTAGGAGAACTTTTATTATACATAAATGTCATTGCATGAGAGCTCATCTTCCTTATCATTTCCTGAAGAAGCATTATACTTTTAGAATTACATGAATGGTGGGGTACAAACAGAGGTTCTAAAACTTCACTGCTCTGCACCATTTAATTATGCCTTGAAAAGGTTGGTAGGTTGGAAGGCCTGTAGGTGGGCAGCAAAGTCGAATACTATACTTACTTCCGGTCTTGTGGGACTTGGCCGTTTCTCCTGGCGTTGCTAGTGCAAATATGAATATGAAAGGTTAAGTTGACCCTTTGGCAAAGAGTAGAATTCCTGTCTACCCACCTTTCTACGTTTCCGCCTGCCTGTCTGGCTGACTGTGATAAAATTTGCTCTTCTCTCATGATGTCAAGAGATTACCGCTAGCCAGCAAAGCCGCGACGACCATCATGCAGATTGAAACTCCCCTTTCCTCTTTTCCACCCTTTTCCCATCCCCTTCGCCCCTTCTTTCACCATCCTTGTTACAAAAAAAAATATTCATACTCTTTTTTCATTCGTTATCCCATCTACGATTTAGTTCGTATCAACCCCTTTTTATCACTTCCCAATCTGAAATTTTTACATGGTTCACTTGTTTAATGAAAAAATATTTTTACTCGGGAAATAGTATCAATTTTTATCAAGAGTTTTTAAAATTATGAGGGATATCAAACGAAATATTTTGAGTGATTTCATATCATTTGATGAAAAATTTTTATTTTGTTTAATGAAACCAAAAAATAAAGGGAATGAAGATAAATTATAAATAATAATCCATGAAGCTTGCAAAGAAGCTTATTCGTTTCCCCAACTTCAGTTTTCTTAATTTCAACAACGAGCTTTCAATTCGTTCCCTGTTTACCATTTACTATTTGCATAACAGGGAGATGGAAGGCTGAATAAGATTATACGTTTCCTCCTTATCATATTTCAGCATCCCGTCAAAGTATACGAAAATTCAATTTAATTTTTAAAATAAGTTGTTATACTTTCTTTTAGAAATTTTATACTTCATATTTATACACAATTTCATCCTTTGTATCTTGTTTTCAATTTTATTCTAAAGTAGTATTTCCATTATCTTTTTATTGTCATTTTTTCATTCTAAAAATAAACATCCGGCTGATATTTAAGGCTGAAAAACTGAAAAGTCGAAACTGTCAGATTTCGTAGACCTTAACAAGCGAATTACATCACTTTTACCAAATTTGAAAATAGCACCCTCATGGGCTTTTGTAACCCTCTGTAATAATGGCGTCTCTAACACGGTTTCTACCTGCCCTTTTTTGAAAGCGAATTTTCTGTGTCAAAAGTACAAGTAGGTGAATTGAACAAGACGATTTTAGTAGACTTGAAGTGGAAGTTCTTTGATACACGTGAATCGACCCATCTCAACACATGGACCCTAACATTATGGGATTATCATTATTACCCAAGCTAGATATCCATGATGAGGTAGCTACAAGCCGACTAGATATTTATGACGTCAGATTCTATTCAGAAGTAACATCGGTTAAGAAGATTACTTCTGGGATTGCACGTAATCCAAGTTTCCTCACATTTGCTCGTTCCTCGTTCGCAGATTAATCTCAAGAAGCAAAAAAAATGTTGAACCTCTTATTCTTGGATAAACATGAAGCAATCACAGATAAATTTTTTTGGTCTCAAAATGAGACAAAAAGTTCTCAAAATGAGACAAAAATTTCTCAAAATGAGACAAAAATTCTCAAAATGAGACAAAATTTCTCAAAATTAGACAAGTGTTTTTCTGTGATACTCTGCGAAGTTTTTAATTAAAACAAAAATTTTTCGGATTTTTTGTAATTAAGAAAAAGAAGAGAAAATATCAACAAACTAAATCTTAAACTTTTCAATTTTATCCTATAGAAATTATAAACTATAAACAGAAATATTTAAGTAGAAATTGCCAACTTCCTTAGGTTTAAGCTTCAAATTTTCTTCTTCAAAATCGCTAAATTTAAAAAGTATTTCTTTTGAAAATTACAACATTTTTTAATGTTTAATTTTTAAATTGTAAAAGTTTACAATTATTCCTAAATTTTTAATTTGAAATTTGGAGAAGATTTTGAAGATTTTTATATTTGCACTTTAAAAGATTTTAGTTAACAGCATACATGTTTAATTTTTTAAATAATTTTAAAACAGAATTTTAATTATATGTATATATATATATTATATAATTTATTTGTTGATTTAACTCTGCCATCTATCTAAGGGTAGGTCAACTAAACTTTTTATCGAAAGGTAAATTTTTTATCGAAGGGATATACCTTTTCGGTATCGATAAACAGAAATACTTTTTCTACAATTCTGGAGAAAAATTAAAAGTATCTTCTATAAAATATTATTTTAGTTTTTTAATATATCTTAAATTTCCTTTTTATAAATAAACTTGAGGAATTCATTCAATGTTTATTTGTTTTCTATGGATTTGCGTTTATTATTAAAAACTTCAAAAAAATAACTCTAAAAATAAAAAAATTATTTTAAAAAATGTAAAAAAATAAAAAATTGAATCTTCGTCGATATCACGTCATATTTTTTTCTTATCACTTGATTTACCATACAATAAATTGTTCAAGCTATCACTCGTCGATAACGTAGAGATTTCAGTCTACCATCAAATGTTTATTTAACGACATGTGGTAATTACCATAAAAGCAATTTAGTTTTCCCAACTTTACACTCGCGATAATAAATATTTTTTCCTAAAACTAGGCCATTTACCATCGTCTGTACGAAACTGCGCTAAATGTGCTAGCTCTAAGAAAAAATATACGTAAAGTTGCTGATGATGGGGCTGCAGGTTTTGAGAGGGAACTAAATTTGCTCTTATGGTAATTACCACATACCTGTAAGAGCATATGACACTTTACCATAAGAGAAATTCAGTTTTCCCAACTTTATGCCATTTTTGCTGGCAATAGTAAATATTTTCTGCTATATGATACTTTACCATAAGAGCAATTTAGTTTACCCAGCAATTATACATTCATAATAATAAATATTTTGAGCTAATAAGAGTCAATAAACCTTCCTCTCATATAGACGAAGGTTTATTGACTCTTATTAGCTAAAAATATTTATTATTATGAATGTATAATTGGGTAAACTAAATTGCTCTTATGGTAAAGTATCACGCGCCCTTAAATAAATATAAAATAAAATATGAGGTAAAATTTGAATATAGCTTTTGCTGTATTCATATTATAGCAAATTTGAATGCCTAAATTAGAGAAAATTATATTGACATAATTAATTAGTATTCAGAACCGTGTGGACCGTGGAATCATGATAATTATACAATATCGAGTTTGCAATTTAATTCAGAGCACAAATAGTTGCTTATAAGCAACTACATATGTATGTTATTAGCTTTGAATCGAATTACGTGACAGTTTTCTAAAAATGTACAACTAATCACTGTCAAGGTTTGACAATCTATTCTACAAAGAAAAAATTATCAGTACGTGTAGATTGGCAGATCTGATATAAATTGAGATTTCGTCACTCTCATAATTATACTTAAAATATACGTACACTAAGGCGAACTGTTATCATTTGTTTCCTAGTATTTAACTTTTAAACATTTCTTGTAACGCATTTACAAAGAAAGCATCATTTACGTTTTTTCGTTTTTTTAAAGGAATACACAAAGTAAGTAATGAGAAACTTTTTCAAAGGAAGTGAAGCTTTAGATATATAATGTCCTATAAAATATTCTCTTTAACACAAAAGATATTCCAAATTTGTTCAACTGTTATCTCTCTCTCTCTCTCTATCATACAAGAACTCTGTATTTTTAGCAGTGGCATAGATTCGAAAGTATTTCAGCTCAAATAGAGGTATTTGTGATTGTCAGTATTATTCAAGCTCTCAGGAAAGCGGTTAGTTTTCTTGTAATACCAATAATTGTCTGTAGATGCATTTGTGCTGCAAAATAATTAATTTAAAGTTCATTCGCAGTTACGATCTGCAATTAAGGCAACAATTCCTCGCTTTAATTTTCTTCATCTCATCTAGAATTCTTTTAATACAATTTAGGACAATTCTTTCATAATTTTATTGTTCTTGCGTTCTATTTTAAAATTATAATCTTCTACATTACTTTGACATTTTAAAAAAATTTTCTGAAGCATGAATAACTCTAATCATTTTTTTACAATTTATTTTTACTTCGTATCTGGTTTATTTTCCTTTACGTATCTACATGTCAAGCTTGTATATATCCAGGGAATCGTTATTGGGCAATGTTTCGCCCAGAAACTCATTTGGTTTTGTTTTATTTTG
Organism: Synergus itoensis; assembly: GCA_904066005.1. Lineage (NCBI taxonomy): Eukaryota > Metazoa > Arthropoda > Insecta > Hymenoptera > Cynipidae > Synergus > Synergus itoensis. The sequence goes on along the minus strand of CAJFCP010000132.1, from coordinate 105,939 downwards.
ACACTCAAACGAATCCTTTTTTCGTGGTGAATAAAAGTGCTCTCAGGACAATAGTTTTTTTCATTCAAACATCTACTTTTTTGTGGTGAAATAAAATCTTCGTCTACCAGAAGAATTGCTACCAAAAAACATTCTGAATGAATCTTTTTTAATTTTTACCTTTGGATTACATATTAATTAAGATTTGTTTACATTTTTGCTAATATTATTTTTAATTAATTTCAATGTTTATAGAAAATGGATAGCAAACAACATGAGTACGAAGGAAATTATGAGGTCTCGAAAAGTTCAGAATGGGGACTTAAAAGAATTTTTTTAACTTCTGTTAATAGCGTAAATCATGTAATGATATTATTCGTGACTGGATATCTAATCTACTTGGGCTGCGATCTCACTAACAATACGAATCTTCATGTGGTTTTCTGTACACTTGGAGTAAGTATTTTATCAGTATTAAGCTTATTATAATTATTAATAAAATTACAAATCATTTCGTTTTTTCTACGTTCTCTTTTATCAATGAAAATGCAAATAACTGCACTGCATGTAAATAACATAATTCAAGTTTTCTGAATATATATTTCTCAATATCAAATGAATTCCTAAGAACGGGCCATACCTAAGAAAATGGAGAATATGCTATGAATTTGAAAAGTGAATGACGGAAATTCTCTAGTTATAAATTTTAATATACATTCACATATACTTTTTGAAGAATCAAAAAGACTTTCAGCGTGTTAATAGCTGAGAAATATCACACAGATGTCATTGTGATATCTTTTCACTTGAATTTTATCATGCCTTCTGACCTGGAAAAGTTATATTATCAAACTGACCACATTTTTTAGATTGATTGAGTCACTCTCAAACTTTTTTCTTTAGGAAGATTTTAACGAATCCAAAAAATATAAAATTTTGAAATTATTTAAATCCAAAGTTGCAAAAGCAATCAGAGTAATCTTCTCTATTGATATGAGGTCATATATGGTTATTTATGTCAAAAATAAAAAATGATAGAGAAATTAGTCGATATTATATATTCAAAAGCTTTTATGTTTACAGGCTGCTTAAAATCATGAAAGCATAAAGCGGCAAAAATAATTTCTCAATAGAGTGACGTTTTGTCGATAAACCAAACTTCTTTTTATGTGGACAAAACAGTTGAAAATCGATAGCTGCATTACATGATGAATATTAACATATTTTTATACGGCGCAGAGTGGCCAATCTAGAGGAGTTAATTCACTTTTAACGTCTCCCTAATGTCAGTAAATATTTGAAAACATCTCTAAACCTGAATTAGTGAAACTTCGGTCACTAAGTTACTTTAGTGAAAATTTTTACTAATTATTAGTTGTATTTCACTATTTTATTTAGTAGTTTTCAACTTTTCACTAAAGTCTTAGTTAAAAATGACTAAAAATTAGTAGAATTTTTCTTTAGTCCATAAAGCTTTTGATCATATAAGCTTTTTGCCTATTTGATCTTTAATAAATTTAAAATCACTGAATCGCATGAAATTACGTTTTCAACTGGAAAAATGATTGGGAGTAGTTGATTAAACAGAAATCAGGATGAAATTTCACTTTCAATTCATTTCATATAATACTCTCTAGATCTGAATTAGTTAAAAGTCGGTCACTAATTTACTTT
>CAJFCP010000132.1:75215-103886 GCA_904066005.1 Synergus itoensis | reverse complement strand
TATTATAAATTTTCTTCTTAATGGAGAAAATATCCGAATAGCTAAAGCAACTTTTTTTAAATATGTATGTGTAGTAGATATATGCAACATACCATAAACATTATTGATCTCTCCGTGAAAAAGTCTCGTTCACTTAATTAATATGAATAAAAAAATATTTAGCCCATTTATTTCAAGAATCATAAATTTCAGACTTTTATATTTAATAATGATGTTTGATGTATGTCGCTGTTTTTAATTAAAATGAGGGTTAAAATCTCATTAAATTTATCTAAGCTAAATGACGCTGCATTACATTAGCACCCAGCATGCCTTAAATAAGTACAAGCTTGTTAATTGAATAATGAAGAACATCAATTTATGAGTAAAGGGTCAACTATGACGTCATTAATTACTCAATTTTCCATGTATTAATTTCATTTAATCGTGAAACGATTAAATTTAAAATTATACTTACATTTGAATGTTGTTGCTTGCCTGGAAAGCTATAATAATAATAAAGCTATAATAATTGTTCTTATTTGCAGGGATCCATGTTTGTTGAAATTCATCAATCATTCCAATTTAGAAAGATATAAAGTGTTGGAAAATAACCTTCGTAAAATATATGTTCCTAGAATGTTGTTTATTTATTTTGGCAAACTTCGAAAAAATTTTATACTTCATATAAATAATGTGAAATAATATAAATAAGTAATTGGAAAAGTATCTTGAAATATATGTATATCAGGTACAATAATCAGATTATAAATATTTTAAGTTTAGAGGACAATAATTTATTATAATACATACAGTTGATTATATCCTAGAAATTACGTAGATGTATTATATAATAATTATGTATTTAGTACTTCAATGTGCCTATAGTTATTAATAATAATGTTCATTCTCAAAGAATGTCCTTGGAATCACTTCACATAACTTGTACTCAAATTTTTTCGCATATCTTCATGTCATACTCTCTTCAATCATACAAACTTCATCACATTTCACTCGAATCGCACTCTGAGAAAATGGACTGATATGAAGATAACTTAATTAGATTATCTTCATTACAGCCGTGTAATTTCTATATAATTGCCTCGTTCAAAATAGTAAACTTTTGGCCATTATGAACTTCTCTATTTAGTTACACTCAACTTATAAACTAAACCGTAAAGCGAGGAGATAAAGCAATTTTCAGGACACCTGCAAACTCAAGTTATAGAATAATGTTCATTATTAACTAACTTGAAAGATTACTTACTTTTTTTATAGATACAAAAGACATTTCATCTCCAATATGGAAACTTTTAACAATTTGGTTTTTAATTAAGGGAAACTTTTCCATGAAAGACGAGGGTATATTTTAGGGTGATTTTGTTTTGCTTTCTTTAAAATTCAATTATTTGTCACCCCTACAAATTGTTCCATTTGGTGAGAAAATTACCTCTGATTTTTTTCAGAATTGATTACCGATTATCTTCTGTGTGCAACATTTCATACCATTATGACAATTTTTGGCTGCTGTCGATTTTTTTCGACAAAAATAATTTATGATAATTTTCTAATACAGATATATCACGTAGAATATATCAAATTAAAAAAAATCGCAGACTTTTTTGAGCAATGAACTTTTGAATTACTACATAGAAATTCGCAGTGTGTTTCAATGGTGGAATTACGTTTTGAACCAAGAAAAATAAAGTCATTCTTTTTTATAGCTACTGGCTATGCTCTGTTTGCCTCTCTCAGTTCCAGTGTTTCAGTTCCAGTCTCTCAGTTTAATTAAAGAGTCTAAAAGATGTACTTACGAGAATTCTCACTTAAAGTGCTAATACTACTGTGAGTCAAGAGCCATCAAAGAGGACTGTCGACCATTTAACACACACAAAATTTATCTACAAAACGAATTCTGAATTTAAAATGTATTCAAACAAAGGAATAAAAGATCTTTTTATCAAATCGATCCATCGAAAAAAAAAACTTCAAAATATCATTTCATTCATTTTGAATGAATCCAAAGGAATAAATATTAAATTTTACTTTTCTTATCAAATACAAGAATGAAATACTGTCGCTACCACTATCAAAACAACAATAAATTGCATTCTGTAATTAACTTTGAACGAAGTTCAAATAAAGTGAAAAGATTAAATTCTAATTATGTTTCTCGTTTAGATGTTTTAAAGTGTATAAAGGTTGTTCCAAAGGTAATCTAGGTACATTTTAGTAATTAATTTTGTGCCAAGAATAACAAGAATAAAGTAAGAATAAAAACTAAATCTCTTTTATTTATGGTAAAGTATCACACGCCCAGGGGCGGATTAAAGATTTACGGGGCCCGGGGCAGCAAACTATGATTATTTTATGAATATAAAGTTTAGTTGATTCGCGGAAAACGCCAACAATTACGTTTTCCGTGATCAAACATGCATCGACTGGCAGCAATATATTTTAATATACTTAATGCGGTCTGAACGCACTTGCTTTGATTATCTTATTTTTTAAATTATAAATTTTGATTCATTCATGGTTGCGCCTGCAAAGTTAAATTGCGTGTGTGAAAAAACGCAAATGCACAATATGATATTTTTTTATTCGAGCTCGCGGGGCCCTTTGGATGTGCGGGCCCGGGGCTATAGTCCCCCCCCCCTATCCCCCTCCCCTTAATCCGCTCTTGTATCGCAGTCAAATAAAGAAAACATTTATTTATATTTCACATTGAATTTATTCACTCATTCATCATAAAGTTATGAAAAATTCTGTCTCCGTTTTATTTATAAAATCGCAACCTGTTACGAAGCCAGAATTTTAATTTATTTCATTTCGTTTTCGTATATCTCGAAAAAATTCTCGTTTTATACTTAGAAAAAAGTATATGTGCAGCATCGCAATGCATGCACTATGAATTTTAACATCTTGCAGTTCATTTTAAGCGAAATATCTCTATGAAGAAATGATATATGTAGTAGTGCATATATAAAGGAAGGATCGAGAAATGCAATTCTAAAGCCAGAATGAAAGCAATGTAAATCAATAAGAATCTTGACATGATTTTTTCATTTCCTTCACAGTAATTCATGTAATTTAAAATTTAAACTATATGATATACGGTTGCAATTTTATAAATAAAACGGAGACAGAATTTTTCATAACTTTATGATAAATGAGTGAATAAATGCAATGTGAAATATAAATAAATGTTCTCTTTATTTGACTGCGATACAAGGGCGGATTAAGGGGGGGCTATAGCCCCGGGCCCCCACATCCAAAGGGCCCCGCGAGCTCGAATAAAAAAATGTCATACTGTGTATTTGCGTTTTTTCACACACGTAATTTAACTTTGCAGGCGCAACCATAAATGAATCAAAATTTACAATTTTAAAAATAAGATAATCAAAACAAGTGCGTTCAGACTGCATTAAATATATTAAAATATATTGCTGCCAGTCGATGCATGTTTGAATTCACGGAAAACGTAATTGTTGGCGTTTTCATTGAATCAACTAAACTTTATATTCATAAAAAAATCATAGTTTGCTGCCCTTAAGGGGGCCCCTTATATTCATTATAGCCCCGGGCCCCGTAAATCTTTAATCCGCCCCTGCTGCGATATAAATGAAATATAACATATGTAGTTGAATATAATTATTAATTAATGAAAGTATTCCCTAAAGCAAGTTAGTGACGGTCTTTTTACTATAACTTATATTTAGTTAGAGAGTGACGGGATTGAAAATACATATATAACAAAAAGATAAACTTTTCAAAAGAGGAAATTCTTTTCTTCAGTTTCTTATCAACTTTGAGCTTAGAGGGAACTTATTTAAGTTTGGTCTAAACTTTGAAGATCATATAAACTTTACAGTTCGGACATGACCATGACGTGAATACAGGGCAGCTGGCGATCCTCGTCTTTTAGACGTATCAGTTAAATCAAACTTGTACAACATGAACACCCGAAGTTAAACTTAATTAACATTCATCTTTTTAACTTTTCTTAGTAGAGATATCAAGTAAGACTATAGGAATTGATGAAAACTTCTTAATAAATGGAACATAAATCTCTAAAATCAAAAAATCTACAAAACATACCCATATGCATTTAGAAAATATTTAACAATTATTACTCATTTGTTACTAAAGGAAATAAACTCATTATACTTTGCATATAACGTGAATTAGAAAAAGCGAGCTACGAAATTAAAAATCGAACGAATAATGACGTAACGGTCTGATTTTATAAGAACTTCAGAACATTTGTTCAGGAATATTTAAATCTGCTCAAATTATGTTTGAATTCCGAGGTATATTAGCAGGAAGAATCAAATCAATACCTCAGATATTAAAATGTTCATGAAGTTCATTCTTATTCTCTAAATTAAGTTTCGATTTCAATTCAGTGGAGTAAAAAGAGTAGACTCCTTTTTCCTTGATTTAATAACGTAATTGGTTTCATTATCTGCAAGTCTCTTAAACTTTCTAATCAAGTTTTAATATCACCATGGTAATGAACTCTTTTCTAACTTTATAACCGAAACGGAAATTGTGGTTCAATCTGATATAAGAAATTTAATACTTGGCTCGAAAGACTTTTAAAGGCGGAAATATATGCAGGAAGTTAAAATGGTGATCAGATAGTTATAAGAATCATATCAATTTAAAATCGGAACTATTCAAAATAATATTCTCTTCAAAGGAAAATATATCATAAAAAGGAGAGAACAGACGATGAAATTCTAGAAATATAAGGCCTTTGATTCTGTTTAAAAGGTCCTTTTTACTTTGAACAATAAATTATTTTCTCTAAAGCTAATTAATCCGGATTTGACTGAACTCTACTAGATTTCAGATTGCTTTGGCAGAGTTAATCTGCACTGAAGTTATAACCATAAACGCAAAATTCATCAAGAATAAATCTAGATTCAAACCTGAATTTTTCATATTTTTTCTCAGAGTTGAAAGGATCTAAAGGATCAATTTAATCTCAAACGCGTAATGTGCAAAAAATTCGTTATTGCAGTGATGTTGAAAACTGAAAGCATTTCTCATTAATATAATTAATATCACTTTGTCAAAGAATCTAGATTTTTGAGTATCACTCTTGCAACAAAGCTGCAAAAACGAGCTGGAATTTTTCAAGTTGAATGAAAATATGCCAATAATCGTATTTTTTAAGCCTTTTTTTTATACAATGAGAGACTTAATGAATGTACTCAGAACTTAGTAGGTCACATTTATTGGATGCACTAATCAGTAAGAATTAAAGTGTTAAATATTTGCAAAAGGTAATTGAATACAGATAGTCTTTAAACATCTTTGAAAAAATCATTTTTTACAATGTAATATTATATTACAATAATTCTTATATGGAAATTTACTCTCAGACTTTGCACGATAACTCCACTCATAAAATGTACAGATTATACTTTTCAAATAAGTTTCGAAAAGCTTTAAAAAGAAAAGATACATATTGTTTCTCCTCTGCGACAAAACGATTTAAGGAGTGAAATAGCCCCTCAAATATGGTATAAGTATCAAGAGGTGGTTTGATTGGTTCACATTGTAAAAAGCAATATTTTTCAACAAAATTGATCGGAAATTTTTTGTTTAAACAGTTTATTTGAAGGCGAAGCACCGGGATATCTTCTTTGTAACAATTTTCAATGCTTTAAAAATTAAACAGTTTTTTTAGAGTAACCAAATTGAAATACACGTTACTGATATCAAAAATTGGTCATAACTATATTGCCCTTATTAGGAAATTGTTTCTCCAGAAGATTATTTCAATTAATTATTTAATTGAATAATAAAGAGAAGCTTTGCTTTGACCTGGACGGTTTTGTCATCAATGAGTAAAATACAATGAGGTCAAAAATAAATTCAAATTCTGATAATTATAGATTAAACTCAATATATTCTTCTCCATCATTCATTTAACAATTTTGTCTATATTCAAATAATAATTTATTCTATATACAAAAAATCAAATCCAATTTCCTTCTCAAAGGTCGATATCAAATAAAAAAAAATCCGATTCCAAATGGAACGAAGTATAATTAACCAATGAAATTAGGATGCGTTGCAATAAGGATTGTGAATACCAGATTAGCTTCCAACGTTGGGTTAATTGTTCTAATCTTTTCTTGATAGCCTGAAAGAGGCTCATCCAATTTTCTGGCATTGGTGATTGCACAATGTGCAATGCTCATCGCTACCATACGAGGTTGGATACGTTTACCTCATAATTAAAGTGAGTTTAGGAGGAGCCTATCGTGTAGGTAGCTTGGAGTGCGATTTTGAATGCGGTCGATAGGGTCATCAGAGCGCACGCTATCACTGATGGAGATGAGGCCAAGCTATGCTGCATAGCTGCTGGATTATCTCCATTGAAAATGTGAACGAAAACTCGAGCAGGTTGAGCGTTACTGGCCACGCAGGTGTAATTTCCGGAGTGTCGACCGGAAGCTCGCGGCACCTCTAACCAGCTCTCGCGAGCCGAAAGGTCTGTACTTACATTTACACCTTGGTCAACATCATAGTTGATCATTCGAATATTGTGGTACCAGAAAAGGTAGGACGGAGTTTCCGTCGATTTCTTCACTAGACAGTGAAGCTGAAGCGTACTTCCGGGTCGTACAAACTTTTCTGAAGGTCCGGATATTTCAGCACGCGCCTCTGAAAATCACAAAGATAAAAAGGATTAGAGTAATTGATGATGTGAAGCTAAAGGATACTCAGATATTTTTTAACGTTCCAAGCAGGACGTATGTAGAAATTGCCCCATTTGTCCCTATGTTCATTAGGGCGGTAGTCAGGTCCTTGCTAGAACAACTGGAATAGTAAATTCTACTCAGGACCCCTTAAGGCACTGTTAGGATTTTCCATTCTTTGTGAATAGAAAATCTATGCACGTCTAGTTAGGCCCCAATCTTATATTTTAACCAGGTTTTAGTTAGGCCCTGATTCGAATAAAAGAACAAAGAAGTTCTAGTCAGGAACTGTTCGAGTCTTAGCCAGTATGGCCCATTTTACTGAAATATTCCCAATTCTCACAAAAAAAAAATCATAATATTTATGATATAGATATTGAAAAACACAGTTAAAAATAAAATTGTAAGAATAAAAAAAAACTGTGCTATTACTATGATTATAATAGTTTTATAATGTATAAAATACACCAACTTTACTTTTGACATTTAAGAATTTTTTATTCTTTATTAATTTGAATTTTGGTACTTTACAGATGGTAAATAACCAAAATATTATAATAGAAAGGGTCTAGACGGGGCCCTACCTAACTCTCGTTAGGGCCTGCTCAGAAGTTCTAGCTAGAACCTGGTTAAAACAGCGTTACAGAATTAGTCAGGCCCTCTCCATTTTTCCCGACCAGCGCCCGACTAGAAATAGGGAAAACTAGCCAGGACCCTACTAGACTCCGATCGGAATTTCTACATGGGACATCCACCAATTTAAATATTAATATCTCATGTCTGTAATAATAAAAAAAATCCATTTCTGTAGAATACGCCGTAAAATACCAAAAATATTTACGTCTTTTATCTTTTATTTTAGAAGCATTTATACCTTATGCCTTCCACAAAATCGGAGACTTTATGTTCTATAAAAACAAACACAAAATATTTTTATTCCCCTGTCGAAAATTGTGAATTGTGTGCTTTTTATCGGCAAACATTTTCATGCAGAAGCAATTTGTGAAGTAGGTGAATTTCTCTACCTTGATAAAATATTCAACATTTTCAGGCTTCATTCAGAATATCGCTCATTCCCGTATAAGTAAAAGAGTTCTTGAATATAAAGAGAATTTTTTCATATTTTCAGAATTCACTCTTGCAAATAAGGACTTCTCCTCGGACTTCCCATTTTCTATCTACATCTCCTCATTGTCAGTAATTAGTTTTAAAAGCTGGAATGCATTTAATTGAATAAATTAATGGGTTAAAGTAGGAACGTCAATTTTACTCATTATAAAAGTAATAGCTCTAATAAAAAGGTTTTACACACACTCTTTTTGCTGCAAAATCTTTGATAGTAAAGAAAATACGTGTATTAAACTTTTCGTAATAAAAACAATATTTATATTGATCAATTTATCTAATTATTGACTTAATGGCCATGATAAAATAATAGCGCTGTCATCAAAAAAATACTGGTGACTATCCGCATGAAATTTAAAGGAAAAACTTGTCTAGAATTTAAGAAAAAGTAATATTTATATTTAATTAGAGACATTTAGTTTTGTAAAGTCTATTATTACTTTATTTATTAATTAAGAAATATTAAGTTTGTAAATTGATCTAGAGCACCTGATTTTGCAATTAGTCGACTCAAATTTCTGGATCCAATGTACATATACAATTTCATTGATGCTCATCGCTCCTACAATTACAATCAATTCTGCAGATAACTGTTATCAAACACATTATGCAAATTTTACGCATGAATTCGTGTCCTAGCATTGATAATCTATGAATAAATTTTTAATCGTAATATTAAAGCAAAATCCTATTTAATTCTTAATCATAATTGGAGTCACGCCTTTATTATTAGAAACCTTGAAGCAGAAAGAAGTGAATTAATTGTGAGGAAAAGGATTAAAGATTTATTCGGTTAATAGCTGGCAGCAAGGGATTTGTTTGGATTCACGCGTCTGATTAATTTCATTCTCTTCGATTCGCTCGAGTTGGGGATAAAAGAGATCTACTTCTGATTTGGTGCAATTGAGCAGAAGGTAAATTGAATTTTCAGAATTCAATTTATTCATATATAACTTCACAATACTTTACTCGAAGTATACATTAATTCCTATTTTTCAGGTATCAATATTTAAAAGCGTAAATGATTTACAAGCTTTTATAGCTTTGGAAAATCTCTGGAAATCTCTTATATTTTAGCATTTCGATTTTGCAATAAAGAATAATTGTAGTAAAATAATTTTGTGTTCTAAATTGTCAAATAATATTGATATTAAAAATAACTTTCCATGCTTTCATATAAAATCATCTGCTTTAAACGGACTAATAAACTATACTTTTCCTCTTATCAGTCTTCCGGATTTTCTCGAACACGTCTTTTTCAGACCGCATGAGCTTTAAGCAATGTTTCACCCTCTGCTCGTATAAAAAAGTCAAAAAAAAGTTTAACTAAAGGAAGCATTTATCTTGGGAAGGTGATATTTTTTAAATGTTGCGAGTGTAAAGCGAACGAGATTTACCGAAAAGAATATTTAAATTTCACACTTTTTAAAAATCCTCAAATTCAATGTCAAACCATCTGAAAAAGAGAAGTTGACAACTCTCAACGCAACTAAGTGAAACTGGGTAAAAGGGGTGAAATTAAAACGAGATAGAGAAAAGTGGAATAGTTGAATAATACAGTAAATTTAAATTGTGTGCTGTAAAGTGGAGAAAAGGCGACTGAACCAAGCAAGGTAGAAGTAGGATTAAAATTAACAAAGTGCTGGATGAGTAAGGGGGTTAAATAAGTGGTGAACTAAAATGTCGACTAAGTGGAATCAGAATCAATAAAAGAAGCAAGAGTTTGAAGTATGAGAGGAAATTGATCGTTATTCCATTCGTCTAATTTCTCTGAACGAAATATATAAGAGGCATGTACAATCTACATATTTACAGGGCCGACGCAGCCCATTTTTTCCATGTATGGATTTACGATGGGGGGGAGGGTAGACCGAAATTTTTTTTTTTGTTTTTTCTTCATTTGAAAGAAAATGTTTTCCTTCGTACAGCATTTCTAGATATAAATTCGTTTAATACTTTGAAACAAAAATCATTCTTTCCAGACAGTTTTTCATGTATGGAATTTCCATACATGAAAATTTCGTTGTATGCATTTATCCATGGCATCCATACTGTCTGCGCCGCCCCTGAAACCATGTTGTTGTCAGCCATATAATTTAAATAGACTTTCTTCAGACACAGTAGAAAAGGTCTGTAAGAGTCAGACATCGAATTAATATATAAAATAAAACTCCGAATAATTATAATATAATCTTGCACATTAAAAAACGTGTCTGAACACATCGTGCCTTTTCTACTTATGCAACTTAATAGTTTTTCACTAATGGCGCCAGTGAGCCCTTATTGTTAGTAGTAAAACCAAGTTGTTGTCAGCCAGATAATTTAAATAGATTTTTTCCAGACACAGTAGAAAATGTATGTAAGAGTCAGACATCGAATTAATATATAAAATAAAAATCCGGATAATTAGAATATAATTTTGCACATTAAAAACATGTCTGAACACATCGTCCCTTTTCTACTTATGCAACTTAACAGTTTTTCACTAATAGCGCCAGTGAGCCCTTATTGTTAGTAGTAAAACCACGTTGTTGTCAGCCATCTAATTTAAATAGATTTTCCTCAGACATAGTAGAAAAGGTCCGTTAGAGTTAGACATCGAATTAATATATAAAATAAAAATCTGGATAATTAGAATATAATTTTGCAAATTAAAAAAGTGTCTGAACACATCCTGCTTTTTCTACTTATGCAACTTAACAGTTTTTCACTAATGGCGCCAGTGAGTCCTTATTGTTAGTAGTAAAACCACGTTGTTGTCAGCCATCTAATTTAAATAGACTTTCTTCAGACACAGTAGAAAAGGTCTGTAAGAGTCAGACATCAAATTAATATATAAAATAAAAATCTAGATAATTAGAATATAATTTTGCAAATTAAAAAAACTTGTCTGAACACATCGTGCCTTTTCTACTTATGCAACTAAACAGTTTTTCACTAATGGCGCCAGTGAGCCCTTATTGTTAGTAGTAAAACCACGTTGTTGTCAGCCATCTAATTTAAATAGACTTTTCTCAGACAAAGTAGAAAATGTCTGTAAGAGTCAGACATCAAATTAATATATAAAATAAAACTCCGGATAATTATAATATAATTTTGCACATTAAAAAACGTGTCTGAACACATCGTGCCTTTTCTACTTATGCAACTTAACAGTTTTTCACTAATGGCGCCAGTGAGCACTTAGTAGTAAAACAATGTTGTTGTCAGCCATATAATTTAAATAGACTTTCTCCAGACACAGTAGAAAAGGTCTGTAAGAGTCAGACATCGAATTAATATATAAAATAAAAATCCGGATAATTAGAATATAATTTTGCACATTAAAAAACGTGTCTGAACACATCGTGCTTTTTCTACTTATGCAACTAAACAGGTTTTCACTAATGGCGCCAGTGAGCCCTTATTGTTAGTAGTAAAACCACGTTGTTGTCAGCCATCTAATTTAAATAGGCTTTTCTCAGACACAGTAGAAAAGATCTGTAAGAGTCAGACATCAAATTAATATATAAAATAAAAATCTAGATAATTAGAATATAATTTTGCAAATTAAAAAAACTTGTCTGAGCACACTGTGCCTTTTCTACTTATGCAACTTAACAGTTTTTCACTAATGGCGCCAGTGAGCCCTTAATAGTAAAATAATGCAGGGCCGGCGCAGCCCATTTTTTCCATGTATGGATTTACGATGGGGGGGTAGACCGAAATTTTTTTCTTTGGTTTTTCTTTATTTGAAGGAAAATGTTTTCCTTCGTAGAACATTTCTAGATATAAATTCGTTTAATACTTTGAAACAAAAATCATTATCTTTCCAGACAGTTTTTCATGTATGGAATTTCCATACATGAAAATGACCATGTATGGACTTATCCATGGCATCCATACTGTCTGCGCCGCCCCTGCATATTTAATTCATTAGGCAATGAAACTTCAGAAAATTTTAGTCCTCTATAGTTAGTTCTAGTTCTAGAAGTTAAAAGTTTACAATTCGAACACATTTCTATTTAGACTTCTCTCTTTGAAGAATAGCAGAGCCTTATACTTTTAAATTCCGAGTTCGAACTTGAGAATTGAAAGCCTTTTCAATTAAAAGAAACAAACTACTTTTTGCAGTAACTATATAATTCTAACAAAATTCTTTTTTTTTCTCTAATCCAAATTTTAACTTGACTTGTCTATTCTCTCTGTAATTAGATATAAAAGCATGAATTACTTTTAGTCCTTTGATTCTGAGAAACTACTACTGGCTTCCTAGAAGTTTAGTATTGATTGGTATAATTTATTAAGCAATGTAAATGTTGTTATTCGTTTCGTTAGTACAAATGTGAGTTAAGGGGTTTGATTTCTCTGCATGAGAAGAAGTTACAGTTTTAATTGATTTGATCTTTATTTACCAAACCTCCCTTTCAGTTTAATTGTCCTATCTAATTATATACAGCACGCGAAGGATCAAAAGACATGATTCATAATTGGACCTTAATTTCAGTATTTGAGATGATAAAAGTTTAAGAATTCAAGATCTCCATGATCTAGAATCCTCTAAATTTATTCAAAAATAAAAATATAAACTTCAGAAACAGAGAAGTTGATGGCACGATTTCTAGACTTATTGTGTGCCTCGCCTCTTTCTCATCTTTAGAAATATAATGCTTGCATTCTTCTTTCACTAATTATTATCTGGCTTTATTTTCTGTTTTTCTACTGGTGAGGTTTTCCAAAACTATTTCATTCTTCCAATTCTTTTCAACTAGAAGTCAGATATATTCTCGATAATTATAATTAAGATTTATATTAACATCAAATCGGTTCCAGCAATTTACTTGATATCGAGTAGAATATAGACGACAGAATATAGAAAAAAAAATAGAGACAAAAGCACATTCAATTTTACAACAAGCCATTGCTTTCTCTTTTATGATTTGAGTCTACATATATTCCAGCCGAGTAAAGCTTTATGCATAAGCTGTATGCATAAGCTTTTTACATGTAAGTGTAGGCAGTACGATAACGTTCAAAATTTAACGCCGACAAATATTTATTCCTGACAGCAATAATTATTATGGAGACAATTGATTTTAATTCTGAAAACCGAAATTCCATACTCATATTCTTAATTTGAATTAGTAAAAAATTACCAATGAAATAGAGTCGATTCGCTTACTCTTATTAATTCACTTTAGTAAGCATTTTTGCCCTTACTAAATGAATTATCTTACTAATTCAGATTAAGTTTAATTAAGTAAAAAAAAAACATAAACCTCCCTTAAGAAACCATTTTATAAATTAAAATTTAAAAACCAGTACTGAAAACCTGCCACAAGAAGCAATTTAAAAAAAAAAAAAAGGATTTTACACAATTTCAAATCAAAGGATTTTAAAATCAGAAGTATGTGAAATAAATTAAAATGTTTAATCTTTGAATTATAAGAACTTGTAATTCCTTGTCTAATTTTAGGACCCTCAATAATTTTCATAAAATTCCTTTAAATTTCGTAAAATCTTTTAAAATTACTCAAAATCCCATGAAATCTCATTAAATTCCTAAAAATCCAATGAAATTTCGTAAAATTCCTTGAATGCCCTTAAAAGTTCTTAAAATTACCTAACATCCTATAAAATATCATAAAATCCCTCAAAGTTACTTAAAGTCCCATGAAATCTAAATAAAAACTTTAAAATTTCTGAAAATCACAATCAATTTTATACAACGAAAATAATCTGAAGATTGTATTCAAATTCGACACATTTACACAATGCGTGCAATTTCCGTAAACCCAATTAGGTTGTTGACAAGAATGTGTTGTTCATTATTTTCGAGATAAAAAAAAATAAAGACAAAAAATCGTCGAAAGAGACGTCTGAAACTTCAGTTCAATTTAAGTTTAACGTAAACTTGCTACTTTCAAAAATATTAGCAATCTTATGCTCTGACTTGAATTTAATATAGTATCAATTTTATTACATACGAAAAAATCTTATAATCGTAAAAAAAGAACTTTTAAAATAATGTCCTAAAACGTAGGGTCACGCCCTTCGTATAATTTTGAGCCTAAAGTGAGTTCGTGATAAAAGATTTCGGTGGATTCTGCGGTGTTCCAATTCACGAGGGTGAACTTATCTCATGATCGTCCGTGAGCTGCATTACATATTTACTCAAGGCAAATAAAGAGTCCTTAAAGTGTAGCAGTAATCGGTTTCTTCCATCTGTGGGTTGAACCATTTGTTACCCAAGAAGACTGTTACTATCGAAAAAAGCAATTCAAAGTTTGATAAGAAAAAAAAGGGAAGATATTTAAATCAGGTGCTGCTGTGGACCGGTCATAATTAAAATATATGTATATTATTCTTCGCTCAAAACAAGGGAATAACACGTGCCGTTTATTTTTTTCTCAATATAATAACTTTTTCTTATATTATGTTTGTATCGTCGTATTCTGCAATTCAACCCCCAGGCTTTTCTTCAGGAACGTAGTTTTTAAATTTCGTTTCTTATTTTCTTTTCACAGGAAAAGCTTTCACGCTAAGGGTGCGAACTAAGCGGAACATAAGGATGCAATTTCTTGAACGTATAGCTCGATTTCAAGCCATCCAGAAATTCATCTTCCACGAAAGCATTATCAAACATTTGCTGTACAGACCTGATTTTTGTTTTGTTCTCATTGCGAAAGTATAAATGTGTGAAATTTTTTAGAAGTAGAGTACAAAAAGAGACTATCTATAATTTCTAGAGACAATTTTTTCTGCTTTGAAAATCTTTAAATCATGCGAAAAAAATGGATTATTAAGCAAATTTCCGCTTCAAAAATCTGGATTATGCGAAATTGTGCGATGAAGAAATCAGAACTATATTTAATTTAATTATTCAATACCAGTATAAATATTACGTCAAATCTCAATGTTTTATATAAAAATCAATAACTTTTCGAAATAATGTGCGGGACTGAAAAAGTTGGAAATATTTGAATATTTTTCCTACTAAGAAAAATATTTTTATAAAATATAAAATGCAAAATTATATTAAAATTTACATTCATTTGATTTTTATTATTATTTTTCTACTGATCAGATAATATTGAACTTTTTACGTATTTCAAATCAAAATTTGAGCCGTTGTACAATGCAGAGAAATATTGTACAATTTTTCAAATAAGTCTAACAGATTCTATAAAAATCTACTTTTAAAATAAGTACAAGAAATTAAAAAAATGTTCATTATTCGAAAGTTATTGATATTTTTACGTTTATTGCAAATAACGATTTAACGTTCTTTGCAATTTTAAAAAATTGACAAAGTAACTTCGTTCTGGCCTCATTTTAATTACTTTTAATTTACTTAAAAGGAAAAATGTGATCATTGGTGTAATGAAATTTAGGAGAACTTAAACGATCATCGAAAAACAGGCGAACCCAAACTTCTGTTTCGTAATGTAATAAGTCAATAAATTATTATAAAATGTATTAAGATTTTTGAATTTTTGTAAATTAAAAACAAAATTTCCATGCAAAACTTAGAAACTCCATAAATCGCAAAGATTTCGAGTAATATTCAATTCTGAGACATTATGCGATTATTAATTTTAAACGGATAATGGATGCTGTCAACAGTAATGGATAAACAATGCAAAATGTTACATGGATAAAAAATTGCAAAAGGTTTTGCGCAAGTTGAACATTGATTGACAATTTTCACATTTTTTCGCAGAGGTGAATGAAAATGTTCAGCTGAAATGAGTATTTAAAAAGTATTGCAATAAAATAGAAGGTAGAAACTTGAAAAAGAAACTTATTGGAGAAAACTTCTTTTATAAACGAGTTCATTCACACAAAAGTTAAAAAAAATAACCCATAGCGCCAGAAAGACTCTAAAGCAACTGTAATAAAGCAAACCTTGTGCGTTATATCGCAACGAAATTCATTTCTTTTCTCGCATTTATCTGAATGTAATTCTGGTACAAGCCCTCAGCGTGTCCGTTTGTCCCTAAAGTACCCTATAAAACTCGAGAATTTTGCTTTGGAAACTCCATTAAAGTAGTCAAGTCTCCACCAAAACTAGAAGAAGTTTGGGAACAGAGTTTCTGTGAGTAGTTCTTATGAATAGACGATATTCGTTCAAAGAGGACATTATATAAAAAATGGTGCCTTCACCTACGGCAATATATTTATAGAGACCCAGCCATTCAGGAATTTATTTCAGACGTAATAACAACCAGGAAAAAAATGCAGAAGGAATAAAATATATTTTGAAATGGTTGATTTCAAACGGCATGGGAAAAGGAACTTGGAAAAAGGACGTCGAGAGTGGGAGTTGAGGGGGGGGGGGTGAAGAGAACGTTGAAGGTTGAAACAAGGGATAGAAAAACACGCTTAGAAAAGAGTTAGAAAAAAGTGGTAGCAAAAGACGTTTGAAAAAAGGGTTTGAAAGGAAGGGTGGGAATAATTATAATTATAAAAATGTAATTTTCAATTATTATTATACTTCTTTTATATATTTTTTCTCCACGTAGAATAATTATTTCAATCTGAATCAAAGTTACATCGCCACGCTTACCGTATTGAAAATTAATTTAACCAATTATAAATGTTTATGGGATAATAAATCTAATAGCTTGAAATAAAAGTTCGTATTGAATATTTAAATTGTGGTTGAAATTCCAATAAGTGCAATCCCCATCTGAATTTGACCAAAATTATTAATGCTGATTGAACTAATTATCTCATTGATTCCTGTAGATTTAGGTACATGTGGAATCAGACATTACTATGTACATCTTTTATTAACTTTGTTCAAAGCAATTCGAAATTTTAGTCGATCGTTTATATATGTTGTTAGTCAAATTTGTGTAATTATTGGCCATCCAATTCAATTTTCCATAATATTTAGTCGTCATTACAGAAAGGTTTCAAAATTGTTTATAAATTATGAAGTAAATTATGCATTTCGATTTTTAATATTTATAATTGGATCAAATTAAATTTATCCTATAGAATTAAAAAATAGTCGAGAGAGTAGATGTGATCTATTTTTTATTTCGTTCGAAGGACAGAACGAGTTACTAATATTTTTATTATACTATAAACTGATATTTAGGTTGATAAAGCGTCGACTTCACTGTTGTACAAAAATTACTGTTTTCAATTGGTTTTGTTATTAATTTTACACGACTTTTATCAATACTTAAAACTGGCAATCAAGAGCTTCGGTATCGTCAATTTTCCGGTTAAATTGCGATTTTCCAATAAAATGTGCTGCATGATTTGCTTCGGAGAATGTGTACATTCAAAGTTTTGATGAAAACCTCCCCATTAAAGTGTTACTGCGAAAGAGTATTTTCACATTCGATTACAAAACAAAACCAACCATGTGTAACTCGTTCCACACATTCCACACTTTTTGAAGGTAACAAGACGAGTTTGACGCTCTATTCAGAAAATGTCGAATACGTCAGGAATGTTACAAAACTAGTTATAAACTTTATTCTTTCAAATTTGAATATAAATTGTTATCTCGTATCAATTAATAAAAAAAAAATTTTCTTTTTAAATATCATTTTACAATTTTCCCTCAACGTCCTGCGATAAAAAAGGTCTAAAAATCATCAATTTCCTTTAGAATTTACGCTCCACTTGTAACTGTAGATTGAAAAGCTTTGGTTAAAATATAATTCGAATAGAATCCATATTCTCTCAGAAGAGAAAATAGTAATAAAATTACTTTTTAGCAACAGCTCTGGGTCCGTACTTAAATTATGTAACAGCTTAAAGGGGGTGAGGGGTCAAGAGATTCCGTTACAATTTTTTATGGAAGGGGGGGGGGTATTTCAGTCATGTACGTCATTTTTGGAAATTCGCAAATTAAACAAATATTATTTGGTATAGGAAGATTTTTAAGGAAAAATAGTTTAAGTATTTTTGTTCCGAGAGGTTTACATACATGTTTTGTAAATATTGATTTATATTTATGAATTTTTTTATATACGTAGAAGTCTTTACCTGCAAAGCATGTAGATACTAAAATACAAATACTAAAAATTTCCATTAATTTCAAGTCCCATATCATATTATTTCTCGAAACCAAAAATTAGGTTCAATAAGGGCGGGAGAGGGAGGGTAAAATATTTTGTTACGGATTGTTATAGGGGGAGGGGGGGTCTTAAAGTAGGTTTAAAATGCGTTACGTAATTTAAGTACGGTCCTTCTCTTAATTTCTCGATACAATAACAAATTGTGAATTTGGTACTGAAGACTATTTGGAATTGTAAATTAACCTTAACGTTTCCGGGGTGACGTAAGGCGTAACAGTTACCGTCGTAAATCGTGCTGCAAACTGAGGTAGGTAATTAGTTAAGGCACACACGTAGGATAAAGGATAAGGGGCATTCAAGATAGCCACAAATTTGGATAACAATGATGTAAGCTAATGAGCTTGACTTCGAAGATATCTAGATCACAATCAGCTCGCATAAACTGATTAGTTTTTTGTTTTGTCTGCAAACATTTCTGCTGGGATTGAAAGGAAGGCAAATATTATTCTTTTCATTCTAGAGAAAATATTTTTTACAAAAATCTAATAAACCAGAACTGATATCATCAATTAAATAAACTTAGAAGGGGAGAATAATAATCTCAATTTCTCTTCATTTCTCTAAAAAGACTTCAGAGGCTGGCCACAAAATATGAGTACAATTTTTCACTTTCCCTAACATTTAATTATTAAGACTATAGTAAGAAGAATATGAAACAACGTTTCCAAAATTAAAAATCAGGCGTTTCCTGTGTTTTTAAGGGATTTCAAGTGATTTTAGTAAATTTCAAGATATTTTAAGGAATTTTGTTTGATTATAAGGAACTTCAAAGCATTCTTAAAAGAGTTCAAAAGAGTTTAATGAGTTTAAAGAGTTTTCAGAAGATTTCAAGACATCTTAAAGGATTTCTCGTCAGATTTTTTAAGTTTTCCTGGAATTTAGTAACTTTTACTATTTCAAATTGTAACTTTTGCAATGAAAAAACAGGGTTTGCAATTTTCTTAGCAAAAATTACAATTTTAAATTGTAAAACTTACTAAATTCCTGGAAAAATGCGTTCAGAGCGCATGTTGACTATTTTAAATGGTAAATTCAGCCATTTTCTTTTTTCCGTGTATAAAAATCCCTTAAAATTCATTAAAATCTCTTTGAAGTATCTTGAAATTTCTGAAAATTCCTTTAAATTCGTAGAAATCAGTTAAAATGTCTTAAAATTTCGTACAATCTCTGAAAAAACCTTTTTTGTAATCCTTTAAAGCTCTTTAACATTTTTTTAAATCCTATGAAATTTCTGAAAATACCGGACAACATCTGGTAAATTTCTGCTAGTAAATACATAAAAATCTACGAAATTTTTTGAGTCATAAAAATCTTTGGAATCCATCAATAAAATTACTGGACAAAATATAAAATCCTTCAAATCCCATAAAATATTTTAAAACTCATAAAAAATCTCTTGAAATCTGTTAAAATTTGCGAAAATACATAAAATTCTTGGAAACTTTTGGAAATTCTTTAAAATTTTATGATAATATTCCCTATATATCCTTTAAAATTCCATGAAATATCTTGAAATCTCTTAAAATTCTACAAAACCTTTTTGAAATTCCCCTCGAAAGAAAGTGATGTGTATACAAAATATGTTTCGAAAATCTGGCATACATTGTTGTTGCAAATCTGATTAGATTTTGAATGACTTGAAGTTGAAAGAAGAAAAAAACTAATGGCGCAAAAAAATTTCGGGAAAACCTTCGAAATACCTTAAAATTCGTTAAGATTTCTTAAAATTCCCAAAAACCTCTTGAAATCCCTTAAAAATACACAAAAACGATTAAAATCATGAATCTCTTGAAATCCAAGTTAAAATTCGCATAAATATCTAAAAATTCCTAAAAACTTCTTGTAATTTCTTAACATTTAAAATCTCTTGAAATCCTTAGAAACCTTAAAAAATTATATTAAATCCTTAAAAATTATACAAAACCTTTTAAAAAGTAGAAAAATCTCATAAAATCCTTTAACATTTTACAACAACCTTCAAAATCCTTTTAACTTCTATAAAATCTTTTAAAAATCAGAAAATCCATTTAAATTATTCGAAATCTCATAAAATTTCACAAAATTCTTAAAAATCCCACAAAATATTTTTAAAATTATTAAAATCACTTGCATTCTTTTTAAATTCATGGAAATTTTATGACAACATTTAAAATTCTCTTTAAATCCCTTAAAAATCCACAAAAACGATTAAAATCATAAATTTCAAATCTTCAAATTCCTCGAAATTCCACGAAAACATTTTTAAAACCTTAGAAACTGTTTAAGATCTCTTAAAATTCGTTAAATTTCTTAAAATTCCTTCAAATTTTACAAAATTCTAAATCCATTAAAATTCGTTTAAAAATCTCTTAAAATTACATTAATTCCTTTAAAATTCCACGAAATATCTTGAAATCCCTTAAAATTCTACAAAACCTTTTTGCAATTCCTCTCTAAAAAAAGTGATGTTATACAAAATATGTTTCGAAAATCTGGCATACATTGTTGTTACAAATCTGATTAGCTTTTGAATGTCTTGAAGTTGAAAGAAGGAAAACAAAATAATAATAATATTGGTTTACTAGTAGAATAAAAATAGCTAGTATTATTTGGAGAATAACGACACTGAGATATGAAATAAATCTTGTCAAAATAAAGTTACATTGCGGAGTGGCAATTTTCAGTTCTCCATTACAAGAAAATAACAAACAACCCCTTTGCCTCCTTTTTCGTTACTCTTGGGTCCGACGTCAAGGATGCAGATGAGAGAAAATTACAAGGAATAATTTAAACTTTTAATAGATGCTCGGGTCCTGGGACTGGGCGGGCAACGCCTATGATTACTAAGAGAACTCACGGTATCCTGTGTCGCACCCTATCTTGCAACACGTAATAGGCGTGCCGTGTTGAGTCAACTTAAAATTCTGAAAACCATGGATTTACGCAACGCCACAAAGGGTTGTCTCAGTTTCCTACAAAATGCTTTACTTGTCTCTCACATCATACTCAGGTCCATCAGTCTGTTAATAATTAGGTTAACCACGATCAGTTACATGCCCTAGACGTTAGGTTGTGGTTCAAACTTGTTAGAGAAAATTGCTTTCTAATCAGAGTGACCTGCAACCACAATGCGATCAACATTTTCCCATTTGTTTAATTATTTCATTACATGAATAGAAAAAATAATGCTTTGCCAATAACAAGCTTCATTTGACTTCATAGCACAAAATATGCTCTCAATACGCTATTTTGAATAAAAATAATACAGGTTTAATTCAATTAGAAAAAAGTTTAATTTTCAACGAAAAAGATAGATTTTCAACTAGTTACTTCAATTTTCAAACCAAAAAATGAATTTTCAATAGAATAATTGAATTTTCAACCTTAAAAGTGAATGAAAAATAGTTGAATTTTCTTATGGGGTTTTATTGATTCACGTCCACATATGTGAAGAATGAGAAAAAAAGGGGGAATTCGATATTAATAACGTGCCATCATATAACGAGCAGTTTTTTTCGCAGTGATAGATTGACCAACAAATGGACAGTAAATGTTAATTATAAATACATAAAGTTGAGCTTTTTATCACATTTCTAATCCTAGAAATGTTCCTCGTGCTTTCATAAGTCAAATAAAATCTCTGTAGTTTAGACATATATTTTGATAACTAGAAGGGACTTTATTTTGACTAATAAGGGCATTTATGATTACGTGGGAAGAATTTGTAGCTCTGTCAGCGCTTTCTTGGAGGAAGGAGATAATTCTTAAGAGAAAGTACTGCACTGTATGTGTAGCTGTTATAAATCAGCCGACGTTCCACGTTTAATCATACTTACGTTTATCAATGACATCGCGAATCGAGGAGTAAAGTAATGTAATACGTCGGAGAGTATAATGCTATACCTCCTCCTTTAGTCGAGTCAGGAAGAACATATAGATAGGAAAAGTCGGCCTGGATCGACCCCACCTTAGAGAAGCTTCTTCTGCTATTTGATCAGAATGAAAGAGAAGAATTTCCCACAAAAACAAAGCTCTCTCAACTATCGATTTTATACCGATACAGCGAAAATAATATATTAAAAACTTGAAAGAAAGAAAAACTGTACTAATTATCGGAAACCAATATAAAAGGTCAAACAATAATATGTGATGCATGCCTTTTAATCACAACTAGACCTTTCAATAGACAAATAGAGACCTCAATTTTAAATGCAAGTATAATATCAAAAAATTGGATGCATCTTCGAATTCTAAACGAAGTAATTAATTCTTATTAATTAGTTCTTATAATTAAAAAAAAATAATATAAGTTTTCTGTGGGTAGAAGGATTTTTTGTTACCTAAAACCACATGATCTGTTTGTGAATTTAGAATCAGGCTTTAGTGGCAAGGTTTGAAGATTGATTCCTATCTTAAAAAAGTGATGTTATACCAATATATCGAACACATTGTTATTGAAAACCTGATTGGTTTGATGATATTTTGGGAGATTTTAAGTAATTGTAAGCGACTTTAAGATATTTTATGAGATATTAAGTAATTTTAAGGACATTTATTTCTAGAAATTTTAAAGAATTTGGTGAAAATATATTTAATTTTTAAGAATTTTAAACAATTAAGGGTATTTTAGAACCAAGTTCTAATCTAAAAATTCGATTTCTTCATTTTACTCAACAAATATTAAATTTGGATTTTTTTCCCTCTGTAGAATTGATCAATTTTTAACTAGAATTATGCGTACAGAGCGTGAAAATATCTAGTTCAAAAATTTTTTAAGTAAGAGGAAAATATTAAATTTTGAAGTTAGATTTTATGCAAAATGTATCGAAATTAAATATTTTTTCGCTCTGTATACAGTTTCATATTTGAAAAAAGATTAGCGCTACAGAGCGAAAAAATATTTATCTATAATTTTCGTTTAGTAAAATGGAGAATGAAATTTTGAGTAATTTTAGGAGATATAATGCATGAGATTTTGAGATTTATTTTGCGATATTTATCGGAATTTTATGATTTCATAGGATTTTAAGTAATTTTAAATACTTTTAAGGTATTCAAAGGATTTTATGGGATTTCATGACATTTTATGAGATTTTAAATAATTTTAATGAATTTTACGATATTTTATGGAATATTTAGTAATTTTAAGGACTTTTAAGGAATTCTAGCGATTTTACGAAATTTCAGTGGATTTTCAGGAATTTTAAGAAATTTAATCAGATTTCACGAGACTTTGAGTAATTTTAAGGAATATCAAGTGAATTTACGAAATTTAAAGGAATTTCTCCAAATTTTAAAGGACAATAAAGCCATTCTAAGGAATTTTATGAAACTTATGGAGATTCCTGAAATTAGATAATGAATCACAAGATTTTATATTTCAAGAATTAAAAATTCTTAATTATTTTTTCTACTAGCAAAAGGTGTGCAAAAACGGGAAATTAGTCGCGCGCAGTGCACGCGGATCATAATTGCCAGTTTTAATAAAAAATTTGTATATAAAGGCAATCTATAAAATATCTAATACTACGAATTTGACGGTGGCAGAGCTGGAAGAAAATATGACTTGCTTCGAGAAATATCTAAAAATTATTATTTAATAATGAAGCAAAAAAAAACTTTCCTCAAGAAACAAAGAATCTCTGAAAGCTGGTGTATAAAAAGCTGTGTCAATTCCACTGAGACATCACTTTTTATCTAAAAACTATACGCGAAAGGTTGTTATAAAACTTTATATCCTCTTAACTCGTTCTTGCATCAACAGAAACTTCCGAGTAATTATCGAGAAATTTTCAAGTGCTCCTCCACTAATCGAGAATCAGTCTGCCGCCGAAAACGGCGCTCGAAACGAATTGAAAGTTGAAGAAGTTGAAACTTGTTACGAGCTCAGATGCAGTCAGTGAAGCTATTTCTTTTGATTTTCGTCATTGATAAAAGAATAGATACTTATTTCTTTTCACTGGTCTGATATATTAGAAATAAGAAAGAAATACTGATTATAAAACAAAAAAAAATTAAATAAATATAATTTTCTCTAGAAACAATAGTAATGATATTGTTTTTTACCATTTTTCTTAATGAATTTTATTAAAATCATTTTTTTATAAAATAGTAAAGAGCGAAATTAAGTGTCCAGATGTTCCGCCTCTAAATCTAAGTTTACTTTGTATTTACCAGAATGATTATCACCTGAATGGTTCATTATACTACATAATGCCACTTTCAAAATGTCATTAAAACTTGTTTTATATTTTCAATGAAAACTCTTCTGTGCTTTAATGCAGCACTCAAAACATTATAGAAAATTAATGTGTATGTTCCTAGAAACTTGCAGAATGGGAAATGCAACTTTTAGTTCAACAAGAATCTTTTGAAAGGAAAAATTTTATCATGTAAAGGAGCTTTTCAAAGTAATCAGTCTTCCCTAGAGAAAGAGTGCTTCTTGTTTGACGAATTTATTCAAAAACTCCTCTTAAAATGTACCTTTTGCTTTCTCATAGAGGAAGCTTTGTAGTGGTGACAAAATCCAGTTTCCAAAAAAAGGTTTTTTTGAACATATTTCAAGGGGAATATATCTAATATGATGTCCTGAAAAAATGTCCGGATGTATGTATGTGTGTATGTATGTGCGTATGTGTGTGTATGTATGTATGTCACGATCCTGCAATATCTTGAAAACACGTAGAGATAAATTAATGAAATTTAGCACACTTATTCCACTATATACCTAGTTGAATTTCTTACAAGGGTTTAACAAAATATTTAACTTTATAAGTTTTATATACCTTTATAATTTTAGTAAAATTGATTTTTCGACTATAACTTCTCAAATAATCAAAAAAAAAATAATAATAAGCAAAGTGCTCATTGTATTAGAACAAAAGTTGACACAACTTCACAGCTAGTTTTCTAATATCGATAAAAATATCCCAGCTCTACAAAATAAGTTCCTCGAATTTAAAGTAAAAGAAAAATACTGATAAGGGTCGGAATTAATTACAGAGATTTATTCCTTCGAACGACCTTTTTTAGGGCATGCAGTATTAAAAGTTAACAGGAAACGCTGTTTTCAAAAACTTCTAGAAGGTATTAACTGCTTCCGCGAAGATTTACTGCTAGAATTTGTGAACAGACATTATTGTTCCAAGTTTACAAGTCTCAAAGCTCTACAGCCAACAAAGAAGAAACAGCAAAAGGAGAAAGAAATGAAAATTGTAGGAAATTTTTCTTTTCTCAACTTTTCCTTGTATGCTGAGTAAAAATTGAATTCAAGGAAAATTTTAATCTAAATGTTTGTAGCTGATAGTAAATTCTTTAAATTACTCTGAACATCATTTTTTTTTATTTTAAATATAAATTGGTTAATTTGAAATTGTTTTTGAAACTTTAAAAAATAAAATATATCAGCCTGTCGGTTCGCATGTACATTTTTACATTTTTGTGTCACAATTTCTTTTCATATAAGCAACATCATGCAATGTCAAAATATCTGTGAAGAAATTTATCTCTGTTTCATATATTTTATAGCTGGAAAATACGCATGTAGCTCGTAAAATTTATGGTCATCTCAGAGAGTTAGTCAACTTTTCTCTGAAGTTTAGTGCAGCTCTCTGCATGATTGTTAGGAAGTGAATATTTCAAATATCCGTTTCAAATATCTCGATTGATACTTTATCAAAGAGTAATCGAAGATGCTTTCATTTCACGTAAACTGATATTGAATTTCCGTTTATACGTATACTGGGATATTTTGAATCGGATATTGAGCATTACAGAAATATTCTCTAATTAAAAACAACGGGACATTAATATATTTTCCCATCCACCATATCAGAGAAATCAATCAAAATGATTAAAATACAGGAATAAATTATTACAAAATGTACCATTCTTCAGAGAACAAAAACATTCTGAATTTGTGTATTATTTTTTTTTGTATAGTTTATTTTTAGGGTTTAGGAGAAACAATATATGCTTCACATTTAAAAAAGTCATTTTTTGCAAGAGAGGTCGGACAAATGTCAGCAGCAGAATGAAATTTAGAGCCGTTTAAGGTCGTTTTTAACCCATGAAGGGCCGGGGCCGTCCATTACGTCAAGTTGTGATGAAGAAAATTACGACTTTAGTAGAGAAATACGTCAGTTCGTTTCGAGACAAATGAAATTTGCCATGGTACGAAGCTAACAAATTATTTTCTTGGCTCAAGAGTAAAGAGGAAATTTAAAAGAAGACTTTTTAATAAGCTGAATTATTTTCGTAACAGAAATAAATGCTGCATTTATTAAAAAACAGATTTACTTTGAAGAAGTTTAGCATCGAACTATTAGTTTAAAAACAGCAAAATTTTTTCTAACAATTAAAAAATTATCTCTACAATTATTTGGAGGTTTTTCTTAGTAGCAATTTTATACCTTTAATATCGAAAGATCTATTTCCAATTATACCATTCGTTAATTAATTAAATAAAATTCAAAGAACAGGACGGGCTTCCAATCAAAAAGGAAAACCTGAATTTGATAACTTTAATTAGAGAATAGTAGCTTACAAAATTCATCTCGAAAGTCTTGTTCAGTTATCAATTATTTAATTAAAATTTCCAGAATATATCCTTGTATAATGAGGCGTCCTTTCGGCTGGTTCTAATACTAATAATTAATGAACATAACTTTTTAATCAAGTCCCTCAATTCCAAAAGCAGTAATATGAAAATTTCAAAAGAGAAATTAAATTTAAAAAGCAGATGTCGCAGTCTATACTTTTCCTCTGAGAAGTTTTATGTTTTTCGAAACCTCCACTGACATCAATTAAGTTCGTTTATTGGCACATAAATACACATCGTAAAGAAAAAACAACTCGTCTATCGTTAAGGTTCTATTAACACTTGTATCTAACAATCTCTTGAGAATCAACTGTACGACTCAAATAAAAGACACATCAAATTAAATAAAAAAGCTCTCATGATCATCAGATATAAAAACTTTATAATGAAAGTTAATTATAACAGGGAAAAATGGAATGAAAAGAGTAATTTTAAAAAGTTAACGAACTGTTAAGATTCGTTTCCATTATAACCTTTCCAGAAAGGGAAACACTTGATTGAATTGATTGTGTGAGCCTTTTTAATCTCTATATGAACTATATCAATTCCAATCAATTTACGCGATATTGAGTTTGTTAGGTAGAGTAGATTCTATGCATCTTGGACTATTTTCAAAGCTGAAATAACACTGCAGAAGTTGAGATCGATCCTAACAATGAACACAATAGTACGTATTCATAGTAGTGAATCATGCTTACCGACAACTTCGAGGAATAGAAATATACTCGTGGGTGGATGGGTAGATACTTGGCACTCGTACATTCCAGCATCTCTTTGTTGTACATATTTGATTTGAAGGGTCCAATCTTCACTGTGATGAAAATGAATTGCCTGAAAGCGTTCGTCGCTGGCGTAAGTTTGTAAACCTACAGTCAACAACTCATGAACCTTCTTTCTTCTTATCCACGTCACCTGAAGACAAGCAAAAGTCAAGCAAACTCATTATCTACCGTTAAATAACTACTACAATCTGAAAAAATGTCAAGCACACTTTTACATAAATATATTTGAAAATAATCTTTCAAAAATTATGTTGAAGATATGAAGGAACTTGAATATCAGTAAAATTCGCAATTACAGTGTATAGAATTTCCAGTGAGCTTAACTGGAGTGACAAATCCACCGAGACCTCTATTCCCTCATTGCCCCAGTATAATCAGATATGCATAATCTTACACATATGGTACTTTAATCCAGAACACAGCTTCATAGAATTAAACATACAGTCGATCGGTCTTTCCAGCTTGAATTAGATCTTTTGATATGTTTCCTATATCTACTTTTAAAGCTGACTTGTTCCCATGTACCATTGATCTTAAAGCATTTGAATACGTTTAAAAGTGGGTCACAGGGTTGTGGTTAACCCTATTTGAAAGTTATATATATATATTTAGATTTAACTTCAAACTCGTTTGTTTTCCCGAAAAATTTTACTTACTCCTATCTTAAAAAAATGGTGTAACGAAATATCTCGAAAATCTCGCATGCAT
This sequence comes from Synergus itoensis, assembly GCA_904066005.1. NCBI lineage: Eukaryota > Metazoa > Arthropoda > Insecta > Hymenoptera > Cynipidae > Synergus > Synergus itoensis. The sequence goes on along the minus strand of CAJFCP010000132.1, from coordinate 75,916 downwards.
TGTTGTTGCAAACCTGATTGGCTTTTGAGTGACTTGAAGTTGTAGAAAAAAAAAACAAAATAATCGCACGCGTGTGTTTGTTTGTCTTTGTCCCTTAAAATTTTACGAAAACCGTCGAAATTTTGAATTCTCATAAAATTTTCAGAAACTTCTTGAAATTCTTTGAAATTCTATATGATAATAATTAAAATCCTTTTTATATCCTTTAAAATCCATTAAAATCATTCGAAATCTCATCAAATTCCATGAAATCCTTTAAAATTCCACAAAAATTTTCAAAATCATAAATCTTTTGAAATCCACGTTAAAATTCAGGAATATCTCTACAAATGTCTGGAAACCTCTTAAAATTCCTTAACATTTAAAATTCCTTAAAATCCTACACAATCTTTTAAAAATTAGAAAAATCTCTTGAAATCTTTTAAAATTATTAGAAATCTCATAAAAATTCCACAATATCTTTTAAAAGTCGAAAAATTTCTTGAAAACCCTTAAACAATGTACAGCCCTTGAAATCCTAATGGCGCCAGTGAGCCCTTATTGTTAGTAGTAAAACCAAGTTGTTGTCAGCCATCTAATTTAAACAGACTTTCCTCAGAAACAGTAGAAAAGGTCCGTTAGAGTCAGACATCGAATTAATATATAAAATAAAAATCCGGATAATTAGAATATAATTTTGCACATTAAAAAACGTGTCTGAA
>CAJFCP010000132.1:49700-70215 GCA_904066005.1 Synergus itoensis | reverse complement strand
AACAGTTTTTCACTAATGGCGCCAGTGAGCCCTTATTGTTAGTAGTAAAACCACGTTGTTGTCAGCTATCTAATTTAAATAGACTTTTCTCAGACACAGTAGAAAAGGTCTGTAAGAGTCAGACATCAAATTAATATATAAAATAAAGATCTAGATAATTAGAATATAATTTTGCAAATTAAAAAAACTAGTCTGAGCACCCTGTCTGCACCGCCCCTGTAGTCAAGAGGTTAAATAAATATTTATATTCCACTGATTATTATTTTATAAAACATAAAGTATAAAGTTCCATACAACATATAATGAAGTAATAAATATTCTAAGAATAGATCAAATTATATACCTAGTTTTTTCACAAGAGGGGAATTATTATTAGGTATTAATAAGGAATCAGTCTGGGAATCGATATATAAAAGCCTTCTCATATAAAAATGTATTTTTTACCTTGTATGATTATTAACAACTGATAAAAATGAACTCACCATGCCATCTCCGATGCTGTGCACAACGCAAGGTAACATTGCAGTTGATCCTGACTGAGCGGAAATGATTGTAGAATTTTCAGTGCCGAAAGTCATCGGAAGAGTCGGTGCTAAATCAACGTCCAAGGGCTTAAGTGTACGATCTAACGAATTGGCGTTCATCCCGACTACCTCGGCTGTAACTACTGAGGGATAGTCTAAAAAAGAAGACGTTACATAAAAAAGTCGTTACTGCAAGAACCAGCTTTAGTGACGGTAACGTAAAACCAGCAGTATGGCAATTTTCTTTAAAAGAACTTGCTACGTTTACTTAACGCCTTTATTTTCCAAATATTTACCAAACTTTGGTTGGCTTAAAAATCTGGGGGATATTTAACTTTAGAGTACAAATTATGCAAATTTTATACTAAAGATTTCACTAAAGAGTTCACTAAAGATTTTATCTAATTTTACTTTATCTCATTTGATCAAATCCTCAAGTTAAAAATTGAAGACACTCAAATTTCAAGAATTTCTAATTAAGAATGTAAAAAATTGAATAATTTCAAAAACCGAGAGCAATTTTCAGCTTTTAAAGTGCTCGAATTTCAACAATTTCCAATTGAAACTTTGGATACTTTGAATTGAGTTGGAAACTTCCAAACATGTACTCTAATTCTGATTGAATTTGTTTCGAAGGTAATTGGAAAGTAATTCCAATTATTTACATACTTTCACTTTATATATTTTCGCCTGAGTAAATTTATCAGTTTTTAGCATAAGACTAAAAATCAACCGAATTTTACAATTTTCTCTCCAAGAAGCAATAAAGAATTTTATTTGCTAAGCACACATACATGATTGTAAAGGCAAGAAATTGGAAAATGTCTTCCATTCATGATCTGACAGGCTTTTTGAAATAAAATCAGTGTGGAAGTTTTCAGCTCTACGAAGAGTAAAATTGATTTCCGGTGAATAAAGTCTCTTTCAATATATAGGACATGCTCTTTCATCTCTGGTTAACAGTTTATCTTTTCAGCAAACATCAAATCGTTTGTAGTTGATGGTCATTATTTTTAGGAATTGAAGTGCAGGACCACATTTCTCTTATAAATCTTTTTTCTATTCCAGAGCATTTTCTCTATATTTTGACATTTTATTTAATTTATTTCATTAAACTTAAATGATTGGCGTTGAGATAATAATAAAGAAGGTAATTTAGATGCAACATGTAGTTATCATAAATTGAAATTAATTGCAGCTCACTTTAAGTTTCATTAACATTCACAGTGCGAACAAATGGCTATTGATTTCGTTTTCCTTCCACGGGCTCGTATTTAGTTTTACTGTGTTCTCAGTGGTCTCTCTTCGATTAAAAATATAGAAGCTACATCTATATTTCCACACTTTTCATCTTGAAGTGTATTTTTACACGTTTTTTACATTTATGCTCTGCATTTTTCTCTAGTAATATTTTTGTAAAATTTTTTTTACGAAAGTAAAATTGCATTTGCAATATTTTCCCCTGGGGATTTAATCCAAATATTTTTATTTAAAAATGCCTCTCTCTTGAATATATATTATGTTCCCGACGAGTTTTAATGACAATAATATTCTGAAAGTGAGTAATGATTTTAATTTAAGAAATTTTCATTAGTTCTAAATGGTTATATTGTGAATAATTTCATTTATAACATCATTTATCATTTAACATCATATAACATCATTTGCATTTATAAATCGGTAAAATGTTATATAATAAATGCATTCAAAAGCATATAGATCATTTTTAATTACCAATCCATTTCAATTTTCACAAATTTCTCAACAATATTAAATATAGATTGAAATAAAATTGCAAACTGGATTTGTCATCCTACAGAAAATGTAATAAAAAAAGCGTGTCTCGAATAAAAACAGAAAATTGAATATTCGACTGAAAATAACCCAATAAAAAGTCTAATCTCTGTTACAGCTAATTTTTGTACCTGCATTCACTCAAAAAAACGCCTAGTTAAGTTAACTAGAATTTTGAGTTAAATATACCCTAACTAGTTGTTTTAACTAGCAATTCTTATTAAAATAATCAGAATTCTGGTTACTTTAACCAGAAAAAAATAGTTAGGGTATATTTAACCCAAAATTCTAGTTAACTTAACTAGGCGTTTTTTTGAGTGTTGTCTAAAAACAGACTTTTTTATGAATAAAATAGAAATAACGATGTTCTTGCTTCAGTAACTTCCTAATGGTAAAGAGTATAATAAACCTAAAAAAAAGAGAATCACATCAACGTCTTCTACATAAATTTAATGACGACAGCAATAAAGAAAAACAAGAGGTTTATCAAAAACACGATCCCTTGTGATAAAAGGCAACGCATTTTTCTATTTCAAAAAGTCAAGCCTCTCTTTAAATTCCCACTGACAGTTTGTTCCGGTTAAATGGTATTATATCGCACAGAGTACTCGCATTCAGGGAGTGGCAACCTTTTCACTCTAACAGCCAAAGTGTCTTGACTCGCCCGGGGCATCAGAAGAGCTTAGACGGCTCAGAGAATCATGCCACCCCTTTTTATTCCACAAGCAAGTCAGTGGGTGGAAAGGGAAAATGGGAAGATGGGAAGATGGGAAGAAAGGGTGGAAAGGATGGGAAGTTTCGGCTTTCATGTGTGAAACTCACCAGTTCTCACCAGCACGTGAAGTAGAAGAGACAGTATAACAGCCGTAGCTCGGTATCCGTGTATAATGATCATCAGCCATTGAGATATGTTGAACCCAGCCTGCCACAAACTTGGCGCCTCCAGCACCATTTTTCCAAGCCTATTCCTTTCTCACCCTCGCACTCCCAGTCCTTTGCTTTTCCCTCATTCGCGACCTGAATTTTTCAAATCGGGCTTCAAACTTATCAAGTTCACTGCTTCACAACTTCCTCCAGCGGGAACAACAATGTCCCAACTTTCTTCCTCAGAAACTGGCATCAAGACGACTCGTGGTTTTCAAATATTGTACAACTTTCAAAGATGAAACCTTTCTCCTTTCGCACAGAACGTATATCAAAGTCCGTGGACTTCAATATGGTACGCCACCTTTGTGTCGCTTAAGCACGCTTCTTGGAATCATTGCTTTGAGGAAATCTCAACCCAGCGATCCATTATATCACGGAATTTGCTCTAAATAGTCCATATTTGTACCTGTAAAAATACATTTTGGAATTTTCTTCACATGATCTCAAAACTGTTAGAAATTTCTTTCGGAAATTTACGAAACTTGTAGTGGAAGTTTATTGCAGTTACGTGTTTCGTAAAATTAGGAAACGGTTCGTACATTCAGAAAAAAGTTTGTTTGAATCAAGCAAACGTATCATTGATATAGGGTCAAAGAAAAAATATCTTTGAATTAAACAAAATTTGTTCGAATTAAAAAAAAATTTGTTTGATTCAAAGAAATATTTTTCAATATGATGAAATCAATTTTTTTGAATTAAAGAAAATTTCTTTGAATCAAACAAATTTTGTTTAATTCAAAGATATTTTTTTTTGACCCTATATCAGTGATACGTTTGTTTGGTTCAAGCAAACTTTTTTCTGTATGTAATTTTCAGTAACCCTCACGGAATCGTCTTAGTTACACGTTTCGTAAAATTACGAAACGGTTCGTACATTTCAGTGGTGTTAACGGAATTTTCAATAAAATTATGTAAATAATTTCTTTGACTGAAAGCACTGGAGCCAAAGAAATACATTTCTTTGGATCCAAGATTTTTTTTTCTCAGTGTGTAAAAGATATAGATATTAGGGTGGGTCGAAAAAAAAATAGGAATCAGATATTCCAGCCATGCGGAAAAGTAGCACATTGAGACCCTAAAAAAGTATAAAAAATTTGAAGACGATATATATATATGTCTTGGTTACGCGCGCTCGAAAAATATGTTTAAAAATTTCTCATTTGCAGGGTTTTGCAATTTTTCTTGATTTCAATTTTTTTTTATGTTCAGGAAGGTGATAAAAGTCTTCTCAATTTTTGGTAGATTTTAAAAAGTGATTTTCTACAAGATAATGACAGTTTAATTTACCCCGAAATAAATAAAAAATTCTAACTCCTATATATATAACATGATAATTATTTGAGGTATTTAAAAGCATTCTAGTTATAAAAATGCACTAAAAAAAAATCGGCAAGTCAAAGGAATCAAAATTGTAAAGGCAGAAAAATTTTGAAATGTTGAATTCGGTGTTTTATGAAGTTTTTTCATTCATCAGTGTCTTAAAGTGTATTTTGAGTAAATATTACTTTTTTCTGAATAAAAATACACTAGAAAAAAAATTGACAAGTTAAAGGAATCAAAATTGTAAACACAGAAAAATTTTGAATTGTTGAATTCAGTGTTTTATGAAGTTTTTTCTTTCATCAATGTGTGAAAGTGAATTTTAAGTATGTATTATCTTTTTCTAAATAAAAATACGCTAGAAAAAAAATCGTAAAACACCAAAATCAGATATTTAAAAATTTACTGTGCTTCCAATATTGACTCTTTTGACTTGCTCCCAAAATTCGTAATTTTACAAAAAAGTTTTAAATTTACGAAAATTGGATCGTAATTCCGAATTCAGTAACAGACATTTGGAAACCTCAGTTACTTTTGAGACTGAAATGTTTCGTAAATTTCCGAAAATTTTTAACAGTGGGGTCATATGCAGGGGCTGAGAAAAAATTATCCTTCAGAGAAAGTTTTTTCTTTAGGATATATACTCTTTTGGACCAATAAAAATGTTTCGAACTCCAATGAAAAAAACATCTGAAATTGCCTCTTGAATGGTAATAAATTTCTGTTTGGTCTTAAGGGCCTAAGGAGATTACAGAATGATTTGTTTACCGAGTGACCCTTTTCAGAAAAAGTTACCAACCGTGGCATTATTCCCTCGTATTCGAATTGTGACCTTTATTTGGCCATAACGTTTTTCACGTATACTTAAGTTGTACTTGAGAGGCCGTTTATTGCGAGCGGAAGCGAAATATCAAAATCTAAACGACCTCGGATGTAGACAAAGCTCAGAATTATTGTCTTTCTCAGTGTCATATTATTCCTCGCCTATAATTCTTGTTTAATATAAGGTATAACAAGGAAATGCATCCCTAAGGATTGAATACATACTCAAATGGAAAAAATGGCGTGAATTTCTCAAACACATCCTTCTCTCTCGGACGTATAATATTATAGCTCCAAGAAAACAAGTTTTATAGAGTTTAAATTAAGAGTAATAATTCTATTTGTAAAATAATTTTTTTAATAAGAGCGAGAAAAACATTTTCATTATAAATTATACACGTATTTATAATTTTAAATATATTAAAATATTTTAAATATATACATAATTTGTATTTAAAAATAAAATCTGAAATATGTGGTATAAGTTTTAAAAAATAAGTGAGGTGCATTAATTACTTCTCTCTAATATATACGGGTGTGAATTAATTTTTATGTGTTTCTCAAGAGTCAGTTCCATTCCACAAGCTTTATATTAAGCGGCACCAATTAAAAAGTAATGAGAGAATTTGTTATGTGTTTTTTAAATTAATTAAAAAGGAAGGCTTTGATAAAATTTGCATAATTGAACTTTCGATGAAATGCTTAGTGCTTAATCTAAAATAATTTTCTTTCTCTTTACTCACTAAATTTTCAAACTTATAAGAAAGTTTAATAAAAATAGACATATAAGAACAGACTAAGAGCAATATTTTTGCGTAAAATCCAACTTTACTTTACTGAAGCATACATTATGCGTTTCAATGGTTACAAGATGGCATACAAGAAAGTCTTATTGAACTTCGAAGATGCTCTATAAAGCCTTTGATGGTTCTTGTACCTCTTTTGAAAAAAACTCGGTAAGTTTCAGGAAATTCAAGAAATGTTATCAAGTCTTCATGCTACTTTAGATGTATAATAATTTTTAACCACACAGTACTTTCCGTTTTCTCTTTAATCATTACTTGACTTAATCATAACATTAAACGATTTGTAATAATTATTATATTTATTTTTAGTTATCATTGCTATTAATTTTAACTCAGTTTCTTCAATTTATACAATGTTTGCAGATCAATACAATTTAGAAGAAAAATCCGGCAAAGTTTGATCAACCATAAAAATTCAAATGGTCAATAAGGTCACCTGAACAGTTATTGAGCGACCGTTAGCAACGAAGGCGTAAAGCGTTTGAGTTCAAACGTATTTGAACTATTATGGGATTTTACATCCACCTCTGACGTGACTTTTTTTCTTGAGTACTACTACTACAGCTACCAGATTTTCTTGAAAAAGGTGAAAAATCTATTTTGAAATGAGAATATCGTGTGTCTTTTTTGATAAAAGCAAACAATTCTGTTACAGAGGCAGAATTGTTTTCAAAATAAACTAAATGCTATTCTCAATATTTGTAACATTATACAATTTCTCTGAACATTCTGAATTCTGATTGTATTGTTATATATATCTTTTTGAAAGGAACTGAAACAGAAGAACCATCCAGGGGCATGAAATGGTAATCCAATTCGGAAATGGTAAATGCAAATTCTCCCGTAGAGTGGTTTATGCTGTCAACAATTCTTACACTCTGAACTATAACTATCTTCAAATAGAATCTCATTTGCGATTGGCGAAATCTTAATATCATTAATTTCCCTGTTTAGATAATAGATGTATTTGAATAATATTTTATTGAGTTATTTAAAAGGTTTTGAAAGAGTTATTAGAGTTATTTAGTTGTATTTCAACAACATATATACAGTATTTCGATTTTTGTACCTTTTATACTTTTTTAGCTCGGAGAGCCGTTTCAAGACTAAGAGTAGTGCTTTTTAAATGAAAAAGGCTTTGAGAAAGAAAAGAGCTTTCGAAACTTTAAGGCTTATGTACTTTTGGTGAGTCACTCTTTCATTTTTTTTCTTGTTTCGAATTTTTAATTATTTTCAGTCCAATCTCGCTTATTTTTCTAACGAAATTAAATTACTTAGCAAATTTAAACTGGTTTCATGTTGGTGTCAAAATTATACGAAACTGAGAAACTCAACACTGTTCAGTCAACTTTATGATCAGCAAGAGAAATTATATTGTAGAGCCAGACGGACCGTTATTACCACCTCCTTATTCATTGCCTTGTGAAAATAACTACCGAGAGATAGAATGATTCGTTCGTAAAAGCTTTTGCCCTGGCGTCCTTCTACATATATATCATAGCTTATGACATTCTCCCTTGGCACAATTTCTGAAAATTACATGCATTACAGCATAAATTGTAACTGTACAACATTTTCTTTCAATGTAGAGTGCAAAAATACATAAAACCAGACTATATTGAATTTAACTTTTTAAATTCAAGTGAAAATCATAATAATCTGTTCTATTATCATAATATTATATATACGATTACATTTAATGAGGAAAAAAGTAACGAGGATAAATTCTAGGCTTCTCATTATTCTGAGGTTTAAGATGTTTTATTTTTAGCTGAATTTTTCAGGTCACTTTTTTCTTCTACAAGTCTTTAAAATAATAGTCTGCTTTAAATAATTAGTACTTGTAATTTTAGTAAAATGTTTTCTTATATTCCAAAAAATATGGATCTCATTTCATATGTATCGTATTACATAAATTATAATTTATGTAATACGAGTCTGAATAACTTCAGTATTACTCAAATGAATAATATATTATTTATTTGAGTCCATCATCGATGGTAAACAATGTAAAGCACTATTACGTGATACATTTAATTCTCATAATCTCTACATTAGTTTCCTAATAGCATTAAACACATGCTACTCATTTAAATAAATTACATTTAAATTCACACATTATTTCTTGGTGAATTTCATTCGGGTTGTTCGTTTATTTATGAATGTTATTTACATTGACGAAAATTTTATCTGATTAAAAAAGAAAAGAATTATTTATTATTTTATGAATTAATGGCTTATTTTATTTTTATTTATTAATGGCTTTCATCCTATCGCTACCTTAAAAAAGTGGTGTCACGAAATGTCTCGAAAATCTTGCATACATTGTTGTAAACCTGATTGGTTTTTGAATAACTTGAATTTGAAAGAAGAAAAAGAAACTAATGGAGCAAAAAAATTTCAGGAAAACCTTCGAAATACCTTAAAATTCGTTAAGATTTCTTAAAACTCCCAAAAACCTCTTGAAATCCCTTAAAAATACACAAAAACGATTAAAATCATGAATCTCTTGAAATCCAAGTGAAAAATTCGCAAATATATCTAAAAATTCCTAAAAACTTCTTGGAATTTCTTAACATTTAAAATCTCTTAAAATCCTTAGAAACCTTAACAAATTACATGGAATCCTTAAAAATTCTACAAAACCTTTTAAAAAGTAGAAAAATCTCATAAAATCCTTTAACATTTTACAACAACCTTCACAATCCTTTAAATTCTACAAAATCTTTTAAAAATCAGAAAATCCATTCAAATTATTCGAAATCTCATAAAATTTTACAAAATTCTTAAATATCCCACAAAATATTTTTAAAATTATTAAAATCACTTGCATTCTTTTTAAATTCCTAGAAATTTTATGACAACATTTAAAATTCTCTTAAAACACCCAGAAATACCTTAAAATTCTTTAAGATTTCTTAAAACTCCCAAAAACTTCTTGAAATCCCTTAAAAATCCACAAAAACGATTAAAATCATAAATGTCTTGAAATCCAAGTTAAAACTCGTTAAAAATCATATACGTATAGAAATTCTTTTGAAATCCCTTAATAAAATTACCTTAAAATTCCCAGAAACTTCTTAAAATTCTTTAAATTCTACGATAACATTTAAAGTCTCTTTACGTCCTTTAAAATCCATTAGAATTATTATAAATCTCGTTATATTCCATGAAATCCTGAAAATTCAATAAAATATTTTAAAAATCAGAAAATCCCTTAAAATTATTAAAATCTCTTGACTTCTTTTAAAATACCTGGAAATTTTATAATAAAATTTAAAATTCCTTAAAGTCTCTTAAAATTCTCTGAAACCTTTTGAAATCTCTTCAAATTCCTCGAAACTTCACAAGATTTAAAATCCCTTAAAATCTCTTAAGATTTGAATGAGCAAAATTTCATTGATTTTTTAATGACTTGAAGTTGTAAGAAATTAAATAAATAATCATGCGCGTAACGCGCGTGTTGGTCTGATAGTTAAAATAAGAATGTGTGATCCATAATAAAATAATAAAAATTATATATAAATTCGACTTGGCGAATATCTCAATTAGATTTATCATTATCTGTACATAATATGATAAAAGGCTGCCATTAATTTGCGATTCTGAAGTTAACTAACTCCATTGAGTGCAGCTCTCATTTAAGTAGATAAAGAAAATCCGCGCAGACGTGGTCTGGCCATACCTAGCTTTTATCACTGAAGTGTGCAACTTTCTTTCAACGGCATTGGAAACTATGGTTTTATTCTGTTTTTCTGCCTGAGCTTGATTGCCTTTATCTACTGGATCTCTCTTATTTACTTCACCACTGTGTTTATTTCCAGCTTTCAAGCCATATATGACTTCATTGAAAAACACGAATGCTTTACTGACTCTGACACAATTCGTCTCAATAAGCTTCGGTACTTCGGCCTGATAAAAAGAAAGCGTGCCTCCTCAAGCGAAAATAAATGTCGAATACAAACCAATATTAAGAGTTATAACTTTAGATTTTAGCAAAATCTATTCTCGTTAATGTTACCTTCCCTCAGTAAGTTTTAAAGAATTAATAAATGTGAATAATCAATACTGCTGTATAAAATGGTCGAGTTGGACGACCAACCGAAGTTATTTATGACCCTTTATAATGGGGTGAATCCGATACTGCTCGTATCGATAATATATTATCCATACGAACAAAAGATTTCTTTTCAATCAGAAATTGGTGTACAAGAACTAAGAAACTTGAATCGATTGTAAAAGAACAACAATAGTTTTAAAATACTTGTTCTATTTCAGCTTTTTATCTCTCTAAATCATATCATCACATTTTATATCATCACATTCATTTTTGCATTTAAAAATATTCTTAACGAGATAAAAACTTTCCTCTTGAGATAAGTCAGAAAAGGATTCCAACGATGAGAGAAGATAAATCCATTTATCTCGAGAAAGGCAAATCATTTCAAAAAGATATAGAAGTGCAAGAAAATTTTTTTATAACGACATCGAAAGCTACTTCAGGCACTAATTATGTAGTTCCTTTTCCTTCATTTCTTCAAAAACTTTTTATGTCATCATCTATGCAAAAATAAAAAAAAAAAACATTGATGAAGGCTTTCCGCGTAGAATTTTTCATTTCACCCTCACTGAATTTTTCATACGAAATGTTCACCACTTGTCATCTCTGACATCTGTCTCTCGTGATATCAAAAACAAATGTCACGTTTTTTTTATTGCTAATTCAAAACAAATATTCTCGCTCGTAAATGTAATTTATCAAACGAATTTTCCGCATCTAAATAAAATATAAAATTTGTACATATGTATATAGTACTGGTAAATTTGGAAACATAATAATGCAATAGTATATTTTATTCGAATAGTGTCAAAGGAAACACAAACTTGGTGGTGAAGGCTAATCCTTTCTCTCATGGCCTTTTTCATCTAATATGTGCATTCTGTAAACAAAGGCAAAGGTCAGAGACAGAACTACTTCAAAAATTTAATAATGTTGCTTTTGCAGTTTCAGGTAAATAATTGAAAAAGCCAGTTCCAACGAGATGGCAACGTAATTCTATAAACCAGCTCCAAGAGTATCAAAGCGCAAGTCTGATTTCTGTAGAGCTTTAGGTACCAGAGGAATTCAAGATAGTAATCGTAAAATTTAGATTCACATGCTCATGGCATGTATATAAAACAGCAAACACGTTCACCGTTATTGACAATTCCATTTGTCAGATTCTCGAAATTTATACAAATTTTAAATATATATATATATTTACTGCGCAACTATTCTCTTTGCATGTGAAATTTGTTTATTTTCCGTACAAAATATACATGCTCACTTTCTCTTAAATATTCACATCTCATTAAAAATTCATCATTTTCTGTGATATGAAGTAACATTTAAAGTGATTGGAAACGTCTCTCTGTAAAACAAATTCCCGATGAAGCATCTATCATGAAAATAACTGATTTTTAAATCCATCGATCAGTAAAAGTGGTATTCGAGATATTTGCATTTCTCTGATGGATGAAAGAGAGAAAACATAATTGTGAAAGAAGCCACATTTTAATTAAAGTAGATTAGTCTGTTCTATGTGTAATAAAGATGAGACTACTTGAGAGGTAAAAAGTTAATTAAAAGATATTGCAATCTGTTCAAGTCCAATATTTGCATTAGGTGGTAATTTCATAGCATTCCACAGTTTGAGTCCGTTAATGATTTTCGTCATGACGATATTCATCCCACGGATAACAGCTTGGAAATTTCTGCGCTATGGCTTATAAGATAAGGATAATTGCTAAGCAGTTTCAGAGAAATCTGTTTGAAATACACCGGTTACACTGGCCTACGTTTTCCACAGTTTCTCTCTGCTTTCAAGACGAATGTTAGTCTTTCTTAAGACAACTATCTTAAGCCTGTTTAAGATATGCGCAAACTTTGCCCTCCGACGTTAACTCGCAACCGTCGTGTTGTTCGAGGCGTGAGAAATTGACACTATAAAGGCAAGTTTCTAGCTTTCCCCACTTGAATTAAGTAGATTCATATGTTTTAATAACAATACTTTATTCCATTTCGCTCATAAACCTTCTATCCTTTGTATACATTTAGAAATGAAAAAAAAAACAGTATATTGTATCATATTATGAAATATATTTACTTAAATTCCAAATATATGAATTATCTTTATATATAATGGCCATATATTTAAGTACATACTTAATAGTAATTTTTTTCGAATCATTAACAATATTTAAAAACCTGTAAGTATATCTAGAATTAAAAAATACAAATTCTCAGATAAATGGTGCAATTCCGATTGATAATTAGAAATTCTGTTCAATTTAGCTTTTCCGGCGCAGGGAGTAAATCTGGAAAATCAATGATGTAAATAATTCTTTTGAAATACGAAATATAAATGAATGGGTATCTTGATAATTGGCGATTAGCACGCGAACAGAAATCACAAATATGCGTGTAAAATTAAATAAGCAATCAATGGACCGTTATACATGACCTACAATTTTTGCTAAAGTAAGCTTTTCAATAATAGGAATTTCTCTGCGTGAGGAAAACTAACGAATGTAATGTATGGTATGTTATCATAATTATAAAGATGATCAAATAAAAATAATGGTTAATAATATAAATAATAAATCCTTAAAAGTATCCACTACGAAAAAGTAAATCCGTCCTGTTTCTTCAGCAGAGTATATTAGTCATAAATGTGAAGGTGGACATTTTCTAATAGAAGGAAAAACTTAATCCTTAGATATTGATACGATTCCCCTTATCTGGGATAACCGGCTTAAGCTGTCTCTGGATCCAATAAGAGGGCAAGCTATGTTTGTCGAAGAGACTGGCGATTACGGCTTCCAATCGCCAAGATGCCTCGCATTCTATTTGAAAAAATGTGAATCCTACAAATTTACTCGCGAATAGGCAACGCCAGGAAAATACTCATTTTTCCAACCTTTGTTGAATTTTTCATTTGTTAAGCGGATTTATGGGTCAACGTGTTGAGAATGCACATGCTTTTCTAGCAGAAGAGCGGCTTGCAATAAGCCCAAAATAAATATGAATTTTTCATGAAGCTAAAAAATCCAATAAAAAACAGTGCAACGTTTTGAATATCTAACTCTATTTTACACTGTAAACAATTTATAAACAGAATAAAAAACAGTTTCAGCAACATTTTCGAAGTATTTCATTTCGAAGTATATTCACAGAAAAAACAGGGACTAAAAGTGTTTACAGTTTAAGTCAGTTTTTAGGCTGAATTTAAATTTAAGTCAGTTTTTAGTCTTGTTTTAAGACTAAGAAATCTTAAAACAAGACTAAAAACTGTAAACACTTTCAGTCCCTGTTTTTTCTGTGTTCATTTCGAACTAGAAATATTTCAAAAGTATAACTCTTAAAAATTGATGTTGAAAGCTCTCAGTCTAAAAGCCATTCGCAAATTAGTGAAATTTCAAATTCTATGTGTAATCTGAAAAAAAAAATTATAAATCTGAAACTCGAACAGAAATTCATATACATGTGAATCTAGGATTAAAAGTGAATTGGAGCTTTTACGCTTAATTCAATACAGAATATACGTTTTTATATAACTCTTGCCTTTTTCTTTTTTGTACATAAATCTAAAATCGTTAAATAGAATAAAACCTACAAATGGAAAGTTTTAATCGATTCTTCACTAAAGTACCAAAAACTTAAAATTGTTCTTCTTTGAATCACAGAAGGAAAGAAAACCTTTCTCGTTTTTATTTATAAAAGAATCTAATTCATGAATATTCTGTAACTTAAATCTGCTGCAGTTGTATTTGTATTTAATGCAGTTGGTGCTTTTTCAACGGTGACTCAATCAAACTCAATCTTACGTCAGTGGGAATTAAATCAGCGAATATGCTCCAGAGCTTAAGAGAACTTTTATTACAGTAATTGTAATCCCGGGTATTCATACTGGATACTAAAAAAGTAATAATCCTGGAAAATCAATTTTTTGGCAGGCAGACATTTATTCCAGGAAGCGTAAAACTCGGTTCATCAATTTTAAAGACTGGCTCAATTTAAGGGTTCAAAAGATTTTATTCTACTATTCAAGATTTTTATTTTTCTATTCTATTCTCGATTTATCTATTATTCAACTACTGGATGTATTGTTAAATTACATGAATCGTGTCATAAGAATAATAAGGCACGGAGGAATAATAGGGTGGTTGGAATAAGTTCTTTACTTTTTATTCACATTTATCACCCCTGAACATTTTTTTCGTGATCGCTCACATTTAGAGAATTAAAAAAAAACTATTCAGGAATTTTCTCACTGTGAGAAGTAATATTTTTCAACCACTAGAAAAACGACGTTTTAAATCATTTTTTTTCTAAATATTTCGATATGTCAAACGTGCAACATTTGAAGAGCACTTGGAATTTTTTTTAATCAAGATGTAGTCTGAATTTTTTTCTTCTTTAATGTTGATATGCTCATTAGAGAGTGTAATCACGTTGGAAAAAAGTGTGTGAAAACCGAGAGTGTAAGATAATTTACGTCTTCTAGGTCACCATTATTGTGCATCAGGAAACAAAATTAACGAGCCTCCAATCTTTCCTTGATACAAGTGAATGTATAACGACTCAAGCAAAGGTATATTGCACTAAGACTGGAATTGAAGTTAGCGTGAAATTTAAAGAGTACACTCATTTTCCACCAAGGAATAATTATATTCATACATTTTTTAACCTAGTAACAAAGCAAGCCTGAAACTACTTTATTCTCCTTTGAGAAATTAACTCTTTCATGTAAAATAAGCACTTGACACTCATTCCTTTCAGATTTTTCATCAAGCATTTTAAAAAATTGTGTTTTCCACGAATGTGCTCAAGAAACATTTTTAAAGTTTACTAGCAAACCAACACGCGCACAATTATTTATTTAATTTATTAAAAATTCAAGTCTTTAAAAAATCAATGAAATTTTGCTGATTCAGAGAGTAGGTTTGAAACAACAATGTATCCGAGATTTTAGGGACATTTCGTTACATCACTTTTTTTAGAGAGGTATTTCAAGAGGTTTCTAGGAATTTTAATGTATTTTGATCATTTTCAAGTAATTTTTACGAAGTTCTGAAGATTTTTAGGATTTTCAAAAGATTTCGTAGAATTTTAAGGTATTTCAGGATTCCATGGAATGTAACGAGATTTCTAATAATTTTAATGGACTTTAAAGGACGTAAAGAGTCTTTTGAAGAAGTTTCTGATGGGAATATTAAGAGGTTTTCATGAATTTAAAAAGATTTCAAGAGATTTTTATGAGTTTTAAAATATTTTATAAGGTTTAAATGATTTTAAAGTTTGTCAAGTGATTTTATTGAGGGATTTCAAAAGAATTTCTATACATATATGATTTTTAAAAGAATTTGTAGAATTTAAAAGGATTTCGAAGGTTTTCATAAAATTTTAAGCGATTTTATGAGATTGTTCTAATTATTAAAAGATTTTGTAGAATTTTTAAGGATTTCATTAAGTTTGATAAGATTTCTAAAGATTTTAAGAGATTCTAAGTGTTAAGATATTTCCAAGAGTTTTTTTTATGAATTTTTAAGGGATTTCAAGAGTTTTTTGGGAGTTTTAAGAAATCGTAAAGTTTTCAAATCTTAAAATTTTCATAAAATTTTAAATTATTTGAAAAGGTTTCTGAGTGTTTTAAGAGAATTTAAGGGATTTTAAATCTTATGAAGTTTCGAGGAATTTTAAGAGATTTCAAAGGGTTTCAGAGAATTTTAAGGGACTTTAAGGAATTTTAAATCCTTTTGTTAAATTTTATGAGATTTCTAATAATTTTAATAGATCTTAAAGGACGTCAAGGGACTTTAAATGTTATCGTATTTTAGAATATTTTATTATAGCATATTTTATTATTATAGAATATTTTATGGGGTTTAAAGTATTTTAAAGTTTGTCAAGTAATTTTATTGATTTCTCTGATTTTTAAAAGATTTCGTAGAATTTTTAAGGATTTCATGGAATTTGGTCAGATTTCTACAAATAAGAGATTTTAATTGTTAAAAAATTCCAAGAGGTTTTTAGGAATTTGTAGAGCTTTTTACGAGTTTTAAATTGGATTTCAAGACATTTATGATTTTAATCGTTTTTGTGGATTTTTAAGGGATTTCAAGAGGTTTTTGGGAGTTTTAAGAAATCTTAACGAATTTTGAGGTGTTTCGAAGGTTTTCCTGAAATTTTGTTGCGCCATTAGTTTCTTTTTCTTCTTTCAAATTCAAGTCATTCAAAAGCAAAATGATGAAATTAGAGAAACTGAAATTTTTTTAAATACCCGTATTTACGGAAACACAACTGAAATATTGAATATGAACGTTGAATCTTCAAGTTTTCAAGCAAATGATCAACTATCCGGAAAGCAATACTTTTAAAGGGATTCCGGATGGTGAAAAGAAAAATCTGATACAGTTGAAAGTACATTACAGCCAACAGTAAACTTCTCTTACCATGAAAATCTGAACGAAGAGTGAGTTTAATGAGGTGCTCACTGACTTGATATACGAAAAAGTAGAGCCATAAAAAACAAAGCTTCCTCGCTATCAATAATATTGATCTTAGTTCTGCAATAAAACTTCCTGTTTTGAGGGAAGCAACACAGCAGGAGAACGCTATGAAAGTATTATCTAGACCACGTTCAAGTTTCCTCATAAGTAAACAAAAGATAACGACTGCTACGTTTTCTTCCAAGAAAAACATAATCAAGCGTGTTTCACTAATTATCGAGACTGACATAAAATATTCAAGATACCCTTTAGTAAAATGAGTTGGATAAAAAATCTTCACTTATTTCATTTCATTATTTTTATTGATTAATGAAAATAATCCACGAAAGCTCTTAATGATACCGGTAAATAAATAATGAAAGCTTTTAAGATAGGTATTTTATGACAAACATTTTATGACAAACACTTTATCAGCGGAAAAATTGAAATCTTCTCTCTAAGTATTAGAATTGATAAATAATAGAAAATAGAAAATTTATGGAATTTTTCTACATGTTCTTTCGTTTAGAAAAAGGTCAGAGCGAAATTTTTACACACAGTGTAAAATAGTCGGAAAATGAGAGATAAAAAATGAATTATAGCTATTCATTCATGGAGGAAACCCGGCAATGCTTTTTGTATTAATAACACAAAAAGTTTGGCTTTATTCGAAACTGAGAAAGTTATTCCAGACATTATTACTACATTATTAGTTTTTCTCGAAGCTTTTAAAATATTGCTATTTTACTTTATTACTGCGAATTCTAGAATTATTACAGTGTGTTGAATCTAATATGTTATAAGTTATATAAAAAGAATTTTGAGTTAAAGAGGATACATATCCTGGTTAATTACATTTATGGAAAAATTAGGGAAAGTTTGAAGAAGTAAGATTGCAAGGAATTTGTAATGTAATGTAATTAAAAAAAAACTTTATGTAAATAAAGTCAATTAAATATTTAAATAATCTACAATTTTGATCAAGTATAGTGATACTCATTAGGAAAACTATTAGCAGCATGATAACCACTTTAATAGACAGTACATGATAAGATAATTACGTAGGAGTATCTAAAATTCTAAAACTAAAAACCAGCTATAAATTTTTACAGCCAGTTGTGTTTGAATTATTTATTTTATGAATTGATGTAAAAAGGTTCTAATAAATATAATATTTTATCTAATCATTAAGTAAAGTGGAGCTCAATTTCATTTTTTGAAATTCGCGCATCATGATAACAAAACCTCATATTTTTTCTAGAATTTAGGCGAAATAGACAAAGTAAAAAGTGGTTTTAAGTCAATGTTTTTTTCCGGGTAGAAGAAATCTGACATCCGAGTTATATACAGTGTTAGGTTACAACCCCAGCTTCACGGTTTTGAAGGTAAAATTATTGCCAGATATTTTTAGCAACTTTCCGAGACAATTTTTCATCTCGTCGTATTTTTCAGTTTAATAAAAGAAGCAGTAGATTTAAATAAAATCCATATTACATATTATCCATATTACATATTCTTATCTATTATTCTCTTTTTAATATTTGAGATGCATGTCATTAAGAATTTTTAATAACGTGAAACGGTCAATATTTGCATTTCGTCTATAAGGTTCATGCTAATTCACTTTTGTAATGAATTCTCTCGAAATTAAAATTTCATAATATTCCAACCATTTCTGAAATTAAATTTTCTTTTAAAAATGGTTTCCTCCTGGATGGATCTTTCTATTTATTAAGCACACACATGGTTTTATTTTCCAAATTTTAAGCTAAGTGTATAACACCTCTTTTTCACATTTTAATAACGGGTCCTAAAACCGAAAAGCTGCACAACTTTTACGACGTGTAATTATATACATTTATGTATAAACGAACGTTTTATAGAACTGAAATTATAGACTATAGATTTTAAATTGAAACGATTTGAGCAGTATCAAATCTTTAATTAAATTCTTTTCTTGAAGTCAATTTACTCTCAACTTTTTACAAGAATAAGGAAAGAAACTTGAATTCGAGATCTTTTAAACTCTCGAAGCTTCAATTAAAGATTTATTTAATTAAAGATTTATCTCTGAACTAATTGTAATAATTATAAGAAATCAATTGCAGTACAATTACAATGTCGATTTTGAAATAATGGTTAAAATTACCCAACGATTTGACTTCTCTAAAATCTACACGAATTCAAAATACGAAAATATTACTTTTCAAAGATTAAAAATGATTTTCTTAATATTTTCCTGTTTCAAATTTCAGAATTGTACTGCCTATAATAAATTTGTTTATCAAGTTAAATCTCCCATCTCTCAATTTCAAAACTTCAACCTCGTGACACTTTATTGTTAATCTTCATATTTCAAAATATTCACTTCCCTCTGCAAAGTAATTTGCGAGATAAAACGGCCTCTCCTTTGTAAATCCATTAACACATCCCACTGATATTTTACTTCGAGAAACAACACACCATTTTCTAAATTTAATTCTTTGCAAAGAAAAAATCTCGAAAAAAGTAAACTCGTTAATCACCTGACAGTTGTGTAAACTGAAATCGCGTTGAAAAACTTTCGATTGTGTAAAGAACGCGAGCTTTAAACTGTAAATAAAAGCAATCAAACACAGGTCAGTGGCGGATAATCAAGGAACGATCATCCAGTAATTAATGGGGACAATCAGTGATCGCTCGACTTGCTTGTAACGACATCGTCGCGCCGCGCACTTACCGAGCGTAAACTGTAATTTCGAAAACGTCATAAACGTTCGGACGGCGCGTTAAATGGGCTCAAGCGTTGATTCCGTCGTGAAATACACTGGCCGGTTCAGCCCTTCGCGCCGTATCAGGGGTGGAAAATATCCAAGAGAGGGGATGAGGGGTGGAAAAGAGAGGGTAGGTCTCGCAGCTTCAGTGCTGAAGATTCTCGTGGTCCATAGAATTTCGGGTTCTTCGCTTTATTACATCATGTCACTAAGCAAGAAAACCCCTCACAAAATAACAACCAACTTTCTAATTGACCCAACACGTGAATCATTTCAACATCGAGTCAGTGGGTCTTATTTATTCTCGGAAAACGAACTCTGATTTCGAACCCTCTGAATTCTTTAGCTGGTTTGAAAAACTTGCTTTAAAATTGAATGTGAGCTACGTCTGACTATAGCAACTTTCTTCTACTTAAACTCTGCCTTGATCATGCTGGCAGTAGAGAAAGTATGAAATTGTCAGGCAAATACAAATATGATTATTTTATGTGTATTATCGTATTACAACTTTCACTTAATTTTTATAATTTTTAATATAGTAACACTTTCCAATTTTTAAATGTGTAACGTACTGAACACTGTGGAATATGCAAATAGCATAGATTGCTCTACGCAGTATGCATGTTACAAACTTTACGAGATACTTCGCATATAATGTAATACAAAATGAATTTAACCAGAATGTATATAACACCCTTTTGTGAAAATCGAGTGCGGATTAGTTTTCTACAAAAATTTTCATGTCCACATGAAATTAATTAAAATGAACGTTTTATCCCGTGTAGAAATTTTGCTGTGGCCCCTATCGGGCCCAGATCGGATGATTTCAGATCGGTGATGGAACGCTGAACCAGACCGGGCCCAGATCTGGCTCGATCGTGCTAAGTCTGGGCCCGATCGGGACAGATCTGGGACCGATCAGGTTCTGCGTTCCATCACCGATCTGGGCCAGGTTTGGGAATTTCTGCACGGGATGTTATAATCATGATTATACCCGTGTAGAAATTTCCAAACCTGGCCCAGATCAGTGATGAAACGC
>CAJFCP010000132.1:12047-49300 GCA_904066005.1 Synergus itoensis | reverse complement strand
AATAATTTATCCAGATTGTGGAGTCTGCCTTCTTTTGGGGCCACTTCAAATCTTCTACTCGGGTAATATTTAAATTTGTAAAGAAAGCCAAACCTGTATATGAGTCTTTTTATACAGGTTCCTTTTCAGTAAAATGAATATTTACACTTTAAATTGGAGATAATAATGGTAATAATAATAATGTATACATTATTATTATAATATATTATATCTCATATATTATATACAAATACCAAACAAATTTTCTGAAATTTTGGATGTCTTATCATAAAAAAACTTATTCTACTAAAACGTCAATTTTATATTATTCCAAGTAGGGAACGTATGTTATTGTAAGACACCTATAAAATTACTGTCTATATAAACTAACTTGAAATTTTAGGTCATTATTTTGACGGCTTGTCCATTCGAATTATGTCTGACCATATCCGACTTTTCTACTTAAAAATTCCTTTTGAAAGTGTGTCATTCCAAGACACATTTTATAAATTATTAAAAAGTAACCTTCATTGAAATACAAAAAATAAATTATTTAGTAATAGTTCTACCGTTTCGGAATAACCATAAATAATTTTAAGCATTCAATTTTCTGCAAGTCATTACTTGTACTCGCCTTTTTATATTATTTTTGAATAACCGAGAAGACATAAAATATAAGTCTGAAATTTCAACCCAATAGGTATAAAACATGATACAGGCACAAAAAATAATTCACCCTCGAAATTGCAGATCGAATTTTAAAGCTGAGATTTAAAATGGGAAATGTTCCTATAGAATATAAACGTATACGTGTCTCTCATGTAATATATTATATTCTTTAAGGAAAAGGGGAGTGCAGGACATGAGATAGAAAGAAACGATGTGGGAAGAATGACGAAGTAAAAAAGTTGAATAATGTGTAAAGAAATACATGCAAGCGCATCGATCGCCGATTTTTCACTCTTTTTTTTTTTATTACTTCGCTTTTTTGGATTGCGGTGAACGTGATTTGCGACACATTTGCGGCAATCGATGCTTGTCGATATATCTGTGGGAATCGGAGAAGGGCGCGCTCAACGTGCACGCACGTCAAGGCAGGCAAAGATTAACGATAAGCCTTGGCGATTCGAATTTCGTGGTAATGGGATGTCGTGGGGTGTTTTAAGGGCGACCCAAGAGACGGTCCTGGATCTCAACTGACGCAAGCGCCGATGCCGCCCCACCCAATTGCGGGATTCATCTAACTCCAATGAAACATGCACTAACGAATACACAAACTCTTGTCTAAACTCAAACTCCACACATTACAGTACAAATCTACACGTGTATGGTTTACCTTATCCTAGTATTTGACAACCCTATCCGGTATCTAGGACTTTCAGCAGAACACATGTATTTTCCAACATATAAGTTTCAAATTTGTGTTGTAATAGGATACGTCTCCATGCAGACTAATATAAGGGTTGCAAATTTAGATTCGGATATCTTATTTGCCATGTGGGTAATTTAACAGATAAAGAAAATCTAGGGAGATGTGGGCTAAATGGCCTTGAGTTAAAATTAATTGATTTTCTGTGTGGGTAAAACCGTACAAAATAGTCAGGATGTCTAGTGATCAGAAAATTGGAAATTCCCGAGTTTTTCCCGGCTTTCTCCCGGTCTTTTCCAGTCTTTTCCCGGTCAAATTCGACAAAATCTTTTAAAATGTGAATTCGATCTTGGGTGTTCCATTTTATTACTATATTTATATTTTTTTGTGCTCATTTTTTGAGCACTTTGCTTCCTCATTATGATGAAGTTACAAATGAATTTGCTTCGTCATAGAGGAAGCATTAACGATTTTCCTCAATATTTAATAATAGATATAATTCTTTTTTCTCGAAACAAAGAATCTTTCGACCTCATCATTCATATTTTTTAATGAAATTTATTTATATTAGATTACTTACTTTTACACGATGCAAAAAAACTTTTACTTTCTTATATTAGGTTTGAATTTTGGTTATTTGAAAACATGGATAAAAACGAAAATTTTCAAAATTACAAATAAAAGCATAATTTCCTTAATATTCAATAAAATGCACCAAATCATACAGGTCAATCGATTCGTCTCGACACAAGGAATCTTTCCTTCCTGTATATAAGATTTGAATTTTGATTGTTTGAGAAGTTATTGTCGAAAAATAAATTTTTTTTTAAATTATAAATGTACATAAAAATTTTTAAATTCAATATTTTGAAAAATTCTTTGGCACATTTTGAGATATAAGTGGAGCCAATATACCTTACAAATTTCATCAATTTATCTACAACTGTCTTTAAGTTAATAGGGTGACAAAAAACGGCGACATCCATACACACATACACACACACATACACAAATACATCAGGAAAATTGATTAGAATGTTATATTAGACATTTATCAAGTGAGAAAAGTTTGATTAAACAATTTTAAAAATATTGGAAAATGTAACGACTACAAAGCTTCTTCTATGAGGAAGCAAAAAATTAAAAATTTTTTTAAATCCTTCAATAAAATACCCTGACAAATTTTAAAATCTTCTCAATCCCATAAAATATTTTAAAAGTCATAAAAAACTCTTGAAATCTGTTCAAATTCGTGAAAACCTCTTAAAATACTCAGAAACTTCTTCAAATTCTTAAAAATCTACAATAACATTTAAATATCCTTTAAATCCTTTGAAATCCATTAAAAGTTTTAGAAATCTCGTCAAAACTCGTCAAATCGTCAGAATCCATAAAATTCATAAAATTCGATAAAATCTTTTAAAAATCAGAAAACTTTCTTGAAATCCCTTAAAATTATTAGAAATCTCATAAAATTTCATGAAATCCTTAAAAATGCCAATAAAGTCTTTTAAAAGTCATTGAAATCTCTTAATTCTCCTAAAATCTTGGAAATTCCATGACAATATTTAAAATCCCTTAAAATTCTCTGAAAAAATAAAATTTCGAAATTTCTCGAAATTCCACAAGACTTAAAATCCCTTAAAATCCCAGAAACCTTTCTAAATCTCTTAAAGTTTGAGAAAATCTTTTAAAATTCCCAGAAACTTCTTGAAATTCTTTAAAATTCTATTATAACTATTAAAATACCTTTTCATCCTTTAAAATACATTAAAAGTATTAAAAATATCATTAAATTCCATGAAATCCTTAAAAATTACATAAAATCTTTTAAAAATCCGAATAATCTGTTGAAATTCCTTAAAATTATTAGAAATATCATGAAATTGCATGAAATTTACTTGAAATTACATGATACAGTTTCATGAAAACATTTAAAATCCCTAAAAATTCCCTAGAGTTCTTAAAAATCTTTAAAAATGTTATAAATTCCTTTAAAATTTTGCAAAATATTCGGAAATTCCTTAAAATGATGCGAAATCTTTTAAAAATCATAAAAAATCCGCTCTAAAAAGGTGATGTAACAAAATTTCTTTAAAATCTCGTATACATTCTTGTTCGAAACCTACTACTCTCTAAATTTGAATCAGCGAAATTCGGCTAGTTCAGATTAAGAGAGTGATTAACTTTTGAATGACTTGAAATTATAAGAAGTAAAAAAAAAATAATCGCGTGTAATAAATTTGTAACAATACCACCTGGGTATATTATGGCCTAAACACATAAAGTTGTCGATTGAGATAAATAATAAAATAAAATTTAGAGAATTTTCCCAATTTGTGTAAAGTAACATAAATTTCCATTATGTCTTTAAACGAAGGAAGTATAAAAATAGGAAATGTCTTTTCCTCGCAATCAAAGGCAGAAGTGGAAAGGACAAAGTTTCAGTAACTAATAAGAAAAGTATAATATAACGAGACATAAATTGCTGGTAAAAAATGTGAAAGTAATATTGAAGAAGTTTGAAACTTGTATGGCCAGATTAGCCAAAAAGTGTCTGTCATTGTAAAATAGTTCTCTGAACTTTGTATGGAAAGTTTTACAGTGATAGTCAAACTCGTGTGTAATTTAGCTTGACATTTTTTGTCGTAATTCAAATCTACATCGAAAGACATCTTCGTAGATATCCCAGGAGGAAAAACCTTCTACGGTGGAAACTTGAATACCCCAACTGAGAAAAGTAATATACGAATATGTGATGCATCCTAATTTTATTCCAAACTTTTCAAGAGATATTATGTATGAATACTGGACACTTCTGTATCTCTGATACATCAATGTCGATATGCTTGGGTGGATATAAATCTGAAATATTTAGATTTAAGTAAGAAAAAATACGCAAGAGTTAATGCACGCTTTGCTTTATGAAATAAATAAATCTTCAGCGAATTATTCATCATTAGATGACTTTTCGAGAAAAAATTAAGTTTTCAATATTTTATTTTCACTTTTATTACGTCTCTCTAGAATATAAGACAGTTATCTTGTAATCGCTTTGCCATT
Source organism: Synergus itoensis (assembly GCA_904066005.1). Taxonomy (NCBI): domain Eukaryota; kingdom Metazoa; phylum Arthropoda; class Insecta; order Hymenoptera; family Cynipidae; genus Synergus; species Synergus itoensis. The sequence continues at coordinate 44,889 of CAJFCP010000132.1, read as the reverse complement.
TCACAAGTCTTTACATAAATAATTCATGAGTTTCATAACTTCTCCTAACTTCGCATACTTGAAATTTCATTTGTGCTGTAAATAAATTAAATGTGTAGAACAGTATTTAATTAATTTCTGGTATAGAAGTCCTTTAAATTTAACTTCCCTCTCAATTATACCGTCTAGAACTGATAAGTTTCCAACTTCTAAATTATAAATTAGAAGCTTTTCACTTCATTTAGAAAATGAATCATTAAGAAAAACGAAATTATAATTGAGAGACAGAGAAAGTTGGCGCTCGAGCTTTTTACAAAGCGCTATGAAATTTTAGATTCCTGACTAGGAATTAAACTCGATCCTATGTTCGGAAGGCTTAATGCTGCTCAAACAAATTTTCGTTCGAATTTCGAAAGTTTGCTCATCGTGCTACGGTTTCAGAGTATTGTGCGGTTGATCAGTTTCAGCGATCCTGGAACATTCCTTTCAGAATGTTCTTTTTTCTTTTCCCTTTTTCTTCATCGCGAAAAGTACGCCAAGCGAAAAAGATTTATCGAATCCAAACCATCTGGCAACTGGTTTTAAATCCCCCGATCCCTAAGCCTCAATATACGACTCTCGGGTATATGCCTATAAAAGTGTTGAATGTATCACTCCATTTCGCAAACGTGTACGACACATTTTCTTATGCGATTTTTTTAGTCTTTTACTACCGATAGAAATTCAACCACTCGGAATGTCAGTGATACTAGGTCTCGAACTTTTTCCACACCATTACTCCATACCATAATTATTTAAGAATCTAATATCGTCTCAGTCCCAAAGGAACTATCCAATCTCCTTTTTTTTCACTATTACATATGTATAAGTATCTAAAAAATTTATTACTGAAAATATCATGCGAGAGTTTACACCCTTCCAAGTTTACCCTTTTTCAAGCTGAATTTTTTTTTTTTTTTTAATTGAGTCGTCAAGTATATCGAAAGCTATAAATTGATTTAATAAATAGAATACAAAGTTTTTATAGAAACATAAAATAATCTTTTTTGAGCAACGAGAAATATTTTTTAATTTAAATAAAAATGCAAAGCAAAGATGGAATCAGATTCAGTACATTTATACCGTTGAGTTGTACCACTGAATCCTTTGCCAAGTCATATTCTGGATACAGTATCTCTGCTATATTCCAAGTACCACTTTAACCTGTATCTTTTTCTTGATCATATAAATACAAATACAATTTTCCTTTAGGTATATGTAAATTATAATCAGATTATAATATGATTGTTTGCATTTTAAATTCTTTTCAATTTAATATTTAATCATTTTTAAACCTTCAATCTAAAATAATTCAATCTTAAAGCATTTTATTTAAAGATCCTGGAGTTTGTCGTTACATCTTATTATAGATTTTTCTTCATCAGATCCTTGCAATTTAAAGTAACAAAATTACTGGAAATAGGTAAAGTTACAGTTTGATCAAACTCCTCGTCGAAAGTAATTTTATTCCTAGATCAATATCGCTCAGGATGAAAGTAGCAAGTGAAAAAAAATCTAGAAAAATAATTCTGAAATTTTAAAGAATAAATTAAAGATTGTTCTATATATGTCCTACTCAAAGGAATGCAACTTACATAATTTAAATAAAAATAATTAAAGATTCTCACATTAAAAAGTTATTTAATTAACATTTAGATTCTTTTTCTAATGGATGCTTGCACACATAAAAATAGCTTATAAATGCAATTAGAGCGATTATTGTTAAAAACACTTTACACCACAAATGAACAACTTCACGTCTGCTAGCTTGGCAAGCGCACATCATAATTATGTTATTTCTCAGTGGTAAGAGGAATTCAAATTAAATTAATTTAATTTAAAGTTAAATAAACTCTTCCTTTAATTCTTTCGAAATATTAATCGAGTTTATAAGAATAGAAATAATAAACTGCAAAAAATAACTCCCTAAATGACCAAAAAAAGACTTGCATCAAAAAGCACAGAGCCAAGTCATTAAATTAAACATGGTTCGCTAATCGTGTTAGCAAAAATCCTGCTTGAGAAAAAATCTTCTATTTATACAAGATTCAGAATCAGATCATCGAAAGATTGCTGAAAAGAACTTAATTATTAGAACCAGTGCTTCTGAAAACTCTTACAAGAATCTTGAAAATATCTATAATATTACCTTTTTATCTTGTATCATATTTGGATTGATGACAAAGGCAATAGCCAGAGGAATAATTATTACGAAACAAATATAACAATTAATAATATTCAGCAACATTTGCCCATTGCAATCGATAATTATAAATATTATATATAATGTTATAAACTTTCTATCAGAACGAGCTTTTTCCTTACTGTAAATCTGACAGTTTTTTTTATAACCTCTATTTCTCTATTTTTTTCAAAAAACAAAAAAAAAGTTCTGGGTGTAATTTAAAATAACTACTGATTTTTAAGTAATGATAAATTTATCATAATCAATTTTAATATCCATATATAAACTTACAATCCAATAGATCAATTTCATAAAGCGAAGTGTATAAAATTATACAGATTATAAGAAAATATAAAATAAAATTCCTTAAGTCGTTTCAGAAAAAAATTAAAAATTACTTCGAATGGCACAAACTTTGTGCCAAACTCGTCTTTGATTAAAACCTATTGACTTGCTTCCAGTTTTTTTATCTCTTTCTGAATTAATGCCTTCTTTGAGACTTTTTCCAGAATTTCCTTCTCCGGACATTTAATTTCTCCACTCTTAATCTTAACCTCTAATGTTTCTATTTCCCTCAGTTTCTTTTTCAAATTTTTCAGCCTCTTAGCTGGATCCACAGATTGTTCTGATTTTTCAGAATTCTCAGACTTATTAACTTGTGATTGTTGCTTACCAACTTCTGGCTTCGAAATTTTAGTCTTCGCTATTTCCTCTACTAGTTTATCTGCATCTGTACCTTTACTTTTACTTTTTTTCTTCTTCTTTTTCTTTGCAACATCACTTTGAACTATCAAACCAGCGGCTTTTGCGGCCTCCGCTTCTTTTTTAGCTTTGTGAGCTGCTATGACCTCTGGTGAATAACCTATTGGATAGGCCGGCTTGTTCTTAACAAACTGCTTTCCTTTACTTTCGTATCTGTAACAAAAATTGAATTTATAGCTTCTCCTAAATGTGTTTCCTTCAGTGTACATTAATTGAAATACACTTACAAAGGAACTTCTTCTTGTGGAACATATCCATCTCTAACTCGACGTGGCTTTCTCCAGGTTCCATCTGGACGTTGACTGGCTGGAATAAACGTTCCACCTTCAACAAAATTCAAATTGAAAAATTAATTATCTTACAATTCTTTCAACAATGTTTGAAAAAGTTCTTAAAAATATCATGAAAGATAAGAAAAAGAAATCTGAATCCTCATTCAATATAATATTCTGCAGGTTTTTAGGTACACAAATTTCCACATAAATTAATAAAAATAGAATTTTATTTTATTCTCTGCAAGAGAAATATAGAAATAAATATATAAAACATCAGGAAGGGGGTAAAAATAGAATAAAAATCTGATGAGGTTATAAAGAGAATATGGTGACTGAAAAACTATTATAATAGAGAATTTAACAACAATAGAAGATAAAGTGACATAAATAGGATCTAAATAAGGGTAATCGAGTTACTTCAATTGGATTATTAAGAAAAAGGCTTCTAATATCACTAGGCCCGTAATGTGTTGTTTACCTTTTTAAGGTTATGAATAGCAAAGTGTTTTTAGCTTCATGGCTTTTAGATTCCAAAATTTAATGAAATTTAAATACCTTGGTCATCCTTAATGTACCCTGAAGCCATTGTGATTCAATAATGTTGACTGTGATTATTATTTCACTGATGGTTTTGCTAATATTTAGTTATACATATTATTGTTCTATGTACCATTCTGTTCACTTCTGAAATCTGAAATGCTTCTGAAACATTCTGAAATGACAACTTTCAAGTACACCGTCGGTAAGGTAGACAGATATGATTCTTCAATATATAACCGATAGGTGGCTAGAATAATTTAATATTTATATTATTACTAATTAAATTCAATTAAATTATTAAATGAAAATTATTTAGATTAAAAATTCAAGACCTAATAACAACAAATATTCTTTTCAAAATATTTGAAAAGTATTGTTTCTTGGATGCAACGCGTGCAACAGTGAAGTAAGACGAAAAGCCCTAGATCAGGAGTAGACTCCCTTAAAAAGTAAAATTTTTTAAAAGTGTTTCAAGTTTGATATAAATATATATGGTTATTAAATTTTTATAAGAATTAATTTTTAAGATAATTAATTTTCCTTATATACATTTGTTTTTCCGTAATTTTTATTGATATAATGCTAAATAAACACTGAACCACACGACCTACGATCTTTTTTCAGCCAAATTTTTGCGATAAATCCTTATCATTATTCATTGTATATATATATATATATGTATTAATGGAAAGTGTCGTTAAGACAAGAAGCTTTTGTGCAACGTCATTTAAATACATATGATAACTAAAGTGGTCCAAAAATAGATTTGTTTTTTAAAGAGCTTTTTTCTATTTTTATAAAATTGTTTTTTTTTTGTATAAAAATTATCTGACTTTTTTCAAAATTAAGGGCATATAATACTTTACCATAAGAGCAAATTAGTTATACCAATTATATGTTCATAATAATAAATATTTTTAGCTAATAAGAGTCAATAAACCTTCGTCTCTTGTAATTTAATTGTAATTCGTCTCTTGTAAATTTATCAAAAGTACATTAAGTTTCTAAAATACGAAACTAATCAATTATATATGCAGATCAAAACATGTCTTCGATTTATTTAAAACACGAAGAATCGATTACGAAGCGGGTCAGAGGGTAAATTACAAAAACATACGATTCGTCTATCACTTCGAGGGAGTCTCTCGTGATTTAAGTTATTAAGACAAACAGGAAAGAACAAGACGTGCATACAGAGTTTCTTATTAAAATATTATTTAATATTAAATATTTTCTATTAAAATGATTTTTTAATTAATTTCTTTGTTTTATATACTTAGCTGGAGATTTTCTACTGTGAAACAAATATAGTGATTGCTTGTAAAGAAAGAAATATAGTGGAATTATAGTGTTTTTCTTGTTTTGTTTTTTTTTTAAATAGAGTAAAAATGCAAATAAAGGACAAAAAGGCAATTGTTACTGGAGCAGCTAGTGGTTTAGGTTTGGCTTTTAGCAGAGAACTTTTACGCAATGGAGCCGCAGTAAATATATTTATTAATTTAAGGAAATATTGAAAAAAGATTAATATAAGCTTTTTTATTAAAACTAACACATGCCATTTTTAAAAACATTTTAATTTTAAATAAAATTATTTTCATTTTGTACTAAGTACAGTGATTTTTTCAGACCATAATTTTGGTGGATGCACATGGATCTGAAGGAGAGCGAATTGCAGAATGTCTAAATTCTGAATTTGGAAAAAAGCGAGCTATTTTTCTTCCCTGCGACGTGACAAAAAATTCGGAATTTGATGGTGAGTCAAGCACAATTAATTATTTTTTACTTTCCCTTTCATTATGAATAAGAATTGGTCCAATTTTAATTACATATTGAAAAATAAAATCTAATTTATCTTTATTTATTTTTTTTATTTTTGTAGCTACCTTCAAGGAAGCAGTTCTTATTTTAGGAGGATTAGATATTATGATAAACAATGCTGAAGTCATCAATGAAAAAAACTTTACTAATGCCGTCGACGTTAATGTTGTGAGTTACATAAAAAAAATTAATTATTTATTTATTTAAAAAATTTAGCTCAGTATTTAATTTGTCTTTTGAAAGACGGCAGTCATACGAGGAAGTTTATTAGCAACTCAACAAATGGGAAAAGACACTGGAGGAAAAGGTGGAGTAATTGTGAATGTCTCATCAGTAGCAGGACTTCAAGCTATTCCTGATTGCCCAATTTATTCAGCGACGAAGCATGCTATCATTGGTTTCAGTCGTTCTTTTGCAGTGAGTCAAAAAAATTTATATTTTTTAATCCTGCACTTATGTTTTTATTTATTAAAACAGCTTTTATTGATTAAAAACGTTTTTATCTATTAAATTAGTTCTCTCTATTGTTTTTTTTACAGAACTAATAATAAAATAAAATGATACCCTTCTATGTTATCTATTTCTACTTTTATCATCTTTTTCGTTTATTTTTTTTGCCACTTCTTATTTCCTTTCCTCAGATTCTAATCAAATTTAATTCCTTCAGCAACCTTATCACTATCAACGGACAGGCGTGCGAATAATAGTTCTCTGTCCTGAAATAACAGACGTTTCTGGGTCAGAAAATTCAGCAAGTGTTGAAAATCTTCAATGTCCTGATCTTAATAAAATGGAGAAAAATATTCATCCACAAAGGTAATTAATTATACGTTAAGTTGAATTTAAAAAAAAGCAATTAAAAAACAAATATCTGTTTTAGAGTGGGAAATGTAGCCCATGGATTAGTTTATGCCATTAGATGTGCTCAAAATGGAAGTATATGGGTTAGTGAAGAAGGAAAACCAGTTTACGAAATCCAATTACCAGATGCTTTACCTGCAAAATCCAAAATTGAAATTTAATTCTAAACATATTACGACGTATGCCTGAAAGTCGAAATATTATAAATTAAATTCTCTTGATATTAAACTTACCATAATCATATTCATAAACTCATAGTATAATTATAATCATGTTACCAAATTACAGATATAAATAAAATAATAATCCTAATATTTAATACAACGTTGTATCCTTTATATAATTTCTTTATTATACATTATACATTAATTCAGTATTCCAAATATTTTTCCCATACACCAATTTTTCAATGCACTCTTACGATATTTCTTCATAGAAAGCCTTCGGATTGATCTTACTTTCTAATGGCCTCTAAAACGCTTCGGTTATTCCTCTCTGTAAATTAAATAGAAAATAATGCTTGAGGGATGTAAACCGAACCAATTTTCTCAAAATAGAAAAATATTAATGTTGTTTTAAGTTCGTTGTATTACCTCGTTTTATTTGGCATGCAAATTCCATCAAAGGTAAGTCTTCGAACATCTTCTACACAAATTCCGCAACATTCAGGAAACCTTTTTCCTATACGTAAACGTAAACGTATTTTATCGGTATAACACGCTATACCGTCCGGAAGGCAATTATTTAGTGAAAAAGTAAGAATACTCAGCCAAAGAAGAGTAAATACAAGAATTGTTACTCGATACATGTTTCTAATCGACTGATCCTCTCGAAAATGTCAAATGATTCTTATAGTTCCATCTCATAGGAAACCTTGAAGTATATGGACCAATAAATTACACTTGAAAGGTAGAAGATTTCAATCTCAAAACCCATAAAGAAGTATTACACTTTAATTATAATACTTTGCCAGTTTCAAGGGATCTCAATAATTTATGAAATTTCATATTATTTCATTATACATATAAAGATTTGAATGTATTCTCTGATATTGTTATAAACCTCTTGCTTTTTATAATATTACATTTTGGCGAGACATTGCGATAAATTCTATTTAAAGAATTTGATTAAAAAATCACAAAAATAGAATGTTGACATTCCTTTATCAATCTCCCGCTTTTTACATTTTTTAAAATTATTTAAATCTCTTGACTTCTTTTAAAATTCCTGAAAATTATATTACAACATTTAAAATTCCTTAAAGTCCCTTAAAATTCTCTGAACCCCTTTGAAATCTCTTAAAATTCCTCGATACTTCATAAGATTTAAAATCCCTTAAATTCTCTTAAAACACTCAAAAACCTTTTCAAATCACTTAAAATCTATTATGAAAATTTTAAGATTTCTTAAAACTCCCAAAAACCTCTTCAAATCCCTTAAAAATCCACAAAAACCATTAAAATTATGAATCTCTTGAAATCCAAGTTAAAATTAGCAAAAATATCTAAAAATTCATTTAAAAAACTCTTGGAATTTTCTGAAAACACTCAGAAACCTTCGAAATCGCTTAAAATTCGTTGAAAACCTTCGAAATCCTTTTGAATTCTACAAATTCTTTTAAAAATCACATATGTATATAGAAATTCTTTTGAAATCCCTCAATAAAATCACCTGACAAACTTTAAAATCCCTTAAACGTCATAAAATATTTTAAAACTCGTAAAAATCTCTTGAAGTCTTTTTAAATTCGTGAAAACCTCTTAATATTCCCATCAAAAACTTCTTGAAATTCTTTAAATTCTACGATAACATTTTAAGACTTTTTACGTCCTTTAAAATCCATTAAAATTATTAAAATCTCTTGACTTCTTTTAAAATTCCTGGAAATTTTATTATAAAATTTAAAATTCCTTAAAACCCCTTAAAATTCTCTGAAACCGTTTGAAATCTCTTAAAATTCCTCGAAACTTCACAAGATTTAAAATCCCTTAAATTTTCTGAAAACACTCAGAAACCTTCGAAATCGCTTAAAATTCGTTGAAATTTCTTAAAGTTTTTAGAAACCTCATTATAATATTCCTCAAAATTTCAAAACATTCAAAATTCCTTAAAATTGCTTAGCTTTAAAAATTCTCTTGAAATTTCATGAATTCCGTTAAAATTCTGCGAAATATCCTGAAATACCTTAAAATTCTACGAAATCTTTTGAAAATCCTAAAAATCTTTAGAACTTCGTAAAAATCACTTGAAAATGGTCAAAATCCATTAAAATTTTCGAGAGAATTTTATCTATCTTCAAATGATGAACAGGGTGCACAGCGTAAAATGAGTTTAAAAAAGGGGAAATAGAGTGATTTTTTCACAAGAAAGGGAAGAGATTAAACAATAATTTTTACTATTTAGTTAATTTTCTAAACCTACACAAAAAGCATATTAATAATTATTGTTTTGTTTACAACGTGGACTAGAGGAACAGAATTATCTTAAAATAGTCTATGTAAGATATAAATTTATAAAAACATTTTTTGATTTTTTTTATCTTAAATTTCTAGTGTAACTTGTATATTTTTTTATTTTTTTGGCCCACAATGTTGCAAAACAGAAATATCCTTTAATTTAATTTTGCTGATTTTTATATTTCTTAAAGTTGTGAACCAAAAAATGTTTCTATAAATCTATATTTCACATAGACTTATAAAGTTCGTAGATTGCATTAAGAGAAACGTGTAGAAGTTAAATCTCTCTTTTAAGATAATTTTATGTAGATTTAGAAAATTGACTGAAAAGAGCATTTTTAATTAAAAAAAGGAGAAAAGGGGGAAGATTTTCGAAAATAGGAGAAAAAAAGGGAAAACTCTCAAAAAAGGGGGAATTCCTCTAAAAAAGTGGAAAAGACTATATGTGCACCCTGAATAAATGAATAATAAATTTAATAATGCGGTTTCTCTGAAGCTGACGAAAGTTCATTCCTCCACGCGATCAATCGACTTCTCTCATCTTAATTGCATATTTTTATCTATAATAATGTTTGCTATCAACCTCGTTGTATTTTATAGCATCCGCGTCGTGTGGCTGATAATAATGTGCGCGCGACTCTTGTATTTGCTTGATTTTGTTTAAAAAGTCAAAAAACACTTTCCTTGCCTTGAAAAGCGGGAGGTTTACATCTTAACAACTCGGTTAGTTTACGATTTCCAGGGTTGGTTGGAACTAGTTCTAATTGAACTTTACTCCACTGATAGTCTCCTACTGAAAATAGATGTCGTTAACTTAACTTTTTCTTTTACATAGATTTGTATTCTAATTCGCTTCTAGAAACTCCCTTCCTAGTCAAATTAAATTCAGAGCAAATTTTATAAAATTCCTTAGACTTATTTTTCAATGTCCTAATTTATGGGTTACTATAATCTATCGATAAATTTAATATTCAGGGTATTGAAAATTAATGAGATTGAGAACTTCTGTTTTATGTTAAAAAAGTTGAAATGTAAAATCTGATTAAAATTGATTTCAAAGAAAAAGACTTTATTCTCGATGTGAAAGTTCTTTTAAAGGAGATCGACGTTCTTTGTGACGTTGAAAGAATTATCCTCTGATGATTCTTTGAATCAGGTCACATTGCCGATAACCTGATGACATCGAACTTACTAATCGGACTACAGTAGAGGAAGAGTTTAGGGGGTCCAAAAAAAAAACCTTATCAAGAGTGCATTAAATTTATACATTTTATAGTAATCTGTTTAATTTTTCCGCTAAACGAAATCCTATTATGTATATTTATTTCATATATTATTTATATTTATTATTTATTATTTTATATATTTATTTGATGTACCTACAATTGAACGGTTGAAATTAAAAAGGGGATAAAAATCCTTTAGAGGAAAAATGGGATAAAATGAATCCTCAGAGCAAAAACTGAAGAAGAAGAACCAATCAGCGTTTGTATTAAAGTTCCGTTTTTGCTCTGAGAATTCATTTTGTTCCATTTTTACTCTGAAGGATTTTTATCTACTTTTAAAAAAGAAAATATTTTTCATTTCATTTATTAATTATGGGATTTCACGCTTCTTTCAAGTAGTTCACTCCTGGAATTTGATAATTCGAAAGGGCGAAGTTCAATTTTTATCTGGAAAGTTATACACTCTTAAATTTTTTTTTTATTATTTCGTTCATTTATAATTAGGTCTTCAATGTTAATTATACTTTTGATATAATATTTTTTTCTTGATATATACTTTTGAGCTGTATATATATACCTCCTTCAAAGATTTAAATCTTTAAAGACTGCATTGCTAGGTCTCGGCGTCTTTGACATTTCAATCAAACTACTGACCATCATAACTACCTCATTACCTGAATATCAATCTAATAATATTCAATTATGAATGACCATTAAATTTTACACAATTAGTGGATATGAGCAATGAAATTAAGTTAATTGCTAACAAAATGACTATCCAATAAATGTAAGCGATTAATTAATGTCTAATGAAGAATACTGATATTTTTCAATTTAAATCTGAAAGTAAATTAATTAGTTTCCATTTTCTTGAGATTTAATTAAAAAATGTAATTTGCTGAAATTGATTTTCATAGATAATGGACTTCAATCATCAATCGACGTACAATTTCATAGGTTATCGCAATAATGTAAGCAATACGTAAAAGAAACGAAAGAAACATATATGCACTATCTGAAAATGACCTTAATTCTGAAATTGTATAGCAGAGATCAGTGACATAACTATCATGACATAAAATTTTGAAGCACGCGTGTCAATCGCTCTGGGAAATGAATGAATTTTTTTTATATTTTCTCGTATAGCGTTACAATTGCACAATTCTTTCGTAAACAGCCAACTTTGCATTTTCAGCTTGATAACTGTAGACATTGTAGATTTTATTGTATGCGTAATTTATTTTTTTTCACAACCCTTCACGATTATATCTCAATTTATAAAAAATTAAAAAACGCTGGAAGATTCTTAAAAATACCTTTTTTTGAAAAGATTCCATGAATATTAAAACTGGAAAATAATTTCATATTTCAATATTCATTTGCGTAATTTTTGTAATTTAATTTAATAAATTTGAATGATTTTCACATCAATCTAATGAATGGTATGCATGCAAATGATAATATAAAATGTATTCGTTTTCATTCAGTAGATTGAAATTCAATTTGCTGTGAAATTCGTTAATTTAATGAAGTTTTCACTAATTTAATTTAAAATTAATAAAAATTTGATCAAAGTCGGAGAGGGACACCTCGATATGTTTTCCTGTCATTAAATTCGCTTAATTATTACCTATGTTACTTTTACATAATATTTTTAATATAAATGTTAAATTGTATTCATTTTATATACATTGTAAAATATCATTAAAATTGACATTCATATCTTTTATTGAACTTTCTACCTTATTTTGTTAAAATTAAAATAATAGAATGCTTCCACGCAGTATTGACAGACGTAAACGATTATTATCTGGTCTCATACAGACTAGCACTGATTAATTACTTTATAGCTACAAAAATGATTTTGTCAATACTGATACTACACTGTGTCAGGGACATTACGTTTTTATGTCAAGTATTCTTTTTCCAAATTTCAATTCCTCTAAACTTGAAAATTTTGAGGGGTAATTTAATTTTTTATTTCACTGGTCAATTTTATTAAGGGCGTTGGATCCAAGTGTTAAGCTCAAAATTCCATTCTCCATTTTACTCAACGAAAAATATTTAATTTCGACACATTTTGCATAAGACGAAGAATTAAAAATCTAACTTCAAAATTGAATATTTTCATTTTACTTAAAAAATATTTGAATTAGATATTTTCTCGCTCTCTACGCATAATTCTAGTTAAAAATTGATTAACTCTACAGAGGAAAAAACATCCAAATTTAATATTGGTTGAGTAAAATGAAAATATTGAATTTTTAGATTAGAATTTGGCTCCAACACCCTTAATAATTCAATTTCTGATAAGGAAAAAATTTAATTTTCGAAACCTATGAAATTTCAGTATTTGTTGTACAATGTGTGCACCAGTAATCTCATACAGTTGGAATTCACTAGAATGTTTGATTTCATTGTAAAAATTAAGGCGCAGGGAGTCGATCTTTATTTAATTGGAGTAATTAGTCTTCGTCGAATAAACTCTTATCATACTGTGAGAAAATGGCAGGCGATTAAGGCTTCTCTAGATTCTTCTATTTACTCTTCTCATATAATTTTCAAAGGAGAAGTATAAAAACGTGCACTTTTCATTTATTAATAAATAGCATTTCTGTGAAGTGAACATATTAACATTTAACTTTCTTACAAATAGAGTTAATGGATAGGTATAATTAGAAATATGATAAAATTTTGTTAAGGAATAAATGGAAAGTGATAAACTGAGTGAAGTTTTAAGATAATAATTTAAAGAAGAATTCAACGGGCTTTATATATTTTTCACACTTTGGCCCTATCCAAGTGTTTACCACTGACCACTGGCAAAGTTGATACATATAAAAAACTGATATCTGTACCCCCCAAAGTTATCATTAATCAATTTTCGTCAGACTTGAAAATGATTAATTTTCTACTTCCGTGTGTACTTTAACCGAAATTTAATTTAATAAATGTTTGATTAATAGATAAATCATTGAATAAAAAGTGTGACTTAAATAGTCCATCAAATTTTATTCTGAATACAGCTTTCATAAAATTTAAATTATTTATACAAATAATCTTCCGTTGTCTATAAAAATAGGTAAAGTTGTTTACGACGAATAAGAATAAAACTTTCTTTATAAGAAGTATTTCAAATGAAATCGATGAAAAAAATTGATTTTTAAGATTCTTCTTCTTCTGAAAGATAAAACGTAAGAAGAAAGTAATTTCTGGCACGCTGATTAATGAATCTTTCTGACGCACCATGCGTGAAGTCATAAAAATTATGAGATTAAAACCTACACTAGTGTAAACGTAAAACGTAATCAGGAAGCATTTTAATCAATATCAGTCTTAGTCAAGTATAAATACGATTCTGCAGTCACTATGAAAGTTCAGTTCATCCCAAGACGTGCAACGTTCGCATCAGGATAACATAAAGTTTTACCAACCGGTTTTTAAATTCAAAATTTCAATTGAAGTCTACTTATTTTAAATAAAACTAATAAATCAATAATGGGTGCGTTTCTAAAAATAGCTTCAATTTAATTCTCATGAGTCTCATAATATTAGCTTTTGTTATTTATAGCAAAATTATGTTACACAACTATTCATTTTTAAATGATTTATAAATTATAAGATATCAAATCATTCCAATTAAACCTATTGCTACATTCTTACTTTTGAATTTTATATTAAAAAGAAATATATTAGAAGTGTTTATTTTTATTTCAGAAGCTACTAATTTTGCAGTTACTGATTCCGGAAACAGAAGCCGACGTTCTTCTAGTTCAGAAAAAATGAGAGAAATGGAAGAAATTAGTGATATCGTTTCCGGAAAAAATATTTTAATCACGGGAGGAGCTGCAGGACTTGGACATGCGTTTGTCAATCATTTTCTACAACATGGAGCAAACGTTAGTAAAATTTATTTAAATTTTTCTCTAACATATTAAATAATAATTAGTATATATTATTATAATAATTTTGTATCATTTCTGTACAGAAAATTGCAGTTATCGATACCGATATTGTAACAGGAAATAAAATAGTAAATGCAGTTGAAAAATCTCATGGAGAAGGAAAACTTATTTTTGTTCATGGCGATGTCTCCAAACACGAACAAAATGTTTGTAAGTTTTCATTTAAATAATTTTTTAAAATTTAATTTAATTTAAAAAATTGTTTAATTACATAAAATAATGATTATTTAGGTGCTTTTAAAACTGCAATCTCGGCTATGGAATATATCGACATTGTGGTGAACAATGCAGGAATTTTGGACGAAAGAAGATGGGAAAGAGAAATTTCTGTAAATATTGTAAGTAAATAAATGAAATTAAATATCACCCAATATTATTTGAATAATAATATTGAATAAAAATTGCTAATTTCTTTAATATTTTTTAAAGGGTGGGATGATGTCAATTGCCATGCTAGCAGTAGAAAATATGTCAAAAGAAAAAGGTGGACGTGGAGGTATTTTAGTAAATATTGCTCAACACCTTGACTTCAGGTGGACAGCACAACTTCCGGTTTACACAGGAACAAAATACGCTATTATTGGATTATCACAATCCTTAGCAGTGAGTATAAATGATTTTTATTTACAAAATATAATTTTAAAAAAGTTAATTACTTATAGATTTCAATATAATTGAAATTTTGAATACCTATACATAATTTTGTTGAAAGTGACAATTAATTTTAATCATTATTTTTCAGATGCAATACAGTTTTAACAAAACTGGTATTCGAGTATTAACTTTATGTCCAGGGTTGACAGAAACTGCTTTAACAATTGACAGTCCAAATAAATTGCTTTCCAGAGTCATGAAAGCTGATTTCGTTAAAAATCTGGATCAACTCCCAATACAAACGTAAGTTACAAAGTTTTTATTACTTTATTCATTTTAAATATTAAATTATATTAAAAAGAATCTATTAGACATTTTTAGTTCAAGTAAATTTTAATTAATTATTCATTACAACATTTAACTGTATAATTTCCATTTATCAAAATTATTTTTAATGTAGATAGACAAAAACTGACAAACACAATTTAAAATTGAATTCATTTTAAAATATATTTTTTCAGAGCTTTTGTAGTGGCTCAAGGATTACTGTCAATCATGCGAACTGCAGAATCCGGAAGTATTTGGGTGATAGAAAACGGAAGTTCGCCCTATGAAGTCTTGGTACCTTACTACAAAAGTTTGCGACGCTTTTACAAAAACAATTTTACTGTAGTGGACACCGTAAAAGTCACTAAAGGTCGACCAATAAGAGAAGTTTGTGATAACACAAGAACAGGTTTGATGAGTTGTGCTTGATAGAACTTGAAAACTTTGCAAAAAAAAAATATCTGCAAGTTTTTCAATCGAAAGTATTTTAAAAGTACCGAAAACAATCAAAAGATTTTTAACCGACTGAGATTTTCAAACAAAACCTCTGATTCAGAATAAAAGCAGCAAATTGGATTTTTATATTGAAATCTCAGTTTCCCTCTGAAGCGAAATAGAATCAGAGTAGGAGGAAAAAAATTCGCTTTTGTTCTGTGATAGTTCTTTAAAGCGAGAAAGAGTTATCGATGAGTTCAAAACTTTGAATCTAAGTTCCAGTCAACTGGAAATGATATAAAACTGACTGACTCTTGATATTGATCGGAACCAGCTTTAACTGATAGTGATCGAAATAGATCTCAATTGTGAATTGTTCTAAATGATTCTTAGAATTAAGAATAATAAATATTTTGATAAAAAATGCTAGCTGACTTCTAATTTAAATCCTCTAAAATGAATCTAGACTTGAATTTATTCAAAATAGATTTAAGAACTAATGGACTTTAGGTAATAGATAAGATTATAGCTTTCTTGATATTTTTATATATTATTCGATCGGGAATCACAATATTCGCTGTACAAAACCAAAACATTCACTGTCAAAAATTGCGCTCATTGTATATATCAATTTTCTTCTCCCTTCTTGTTTGTAATATGTAAGTGCATGTGTAATCAAACATAAAACATGCGTTTTTTTTCTCGGTATCTTGCATTCACATTCAGCGACTTCATCATTTCCTTATTCCATTAACAATCATCTTGATTACGCGCGTAGCCTAGGAAGGATTTCGCTCCTACAGTATTTTAACTAAATATCTAAGTAGTGTGTATGTATATTGGTGCGACTCTCCGCATGAGCCATACAAAAATAACAGTCGTAAATGATTGGCGACTTACGCCCTCTTCATTTTTGCTCATTACACGAGAGGAATATAATCATGCAGTAATCTTTTATCATATTTTTTCTCCTTAGATCTTTTTCAATAAGTGTCGAATACCAAAAGTAGACGAAAGCCTCGGATCGCGCGGACGACTTTCTAAAATGTGAAAAAGGGAAGTATCAAAGTCAAAATTACTCGAGTCATTTTAATGCGTCCGGCGAAATATGATTATAAATGAAATCTCAATAAAACAAGTTCCTTATCATTTTTAGACATTGTTTCCCTCTTTCTTGAGATTCTTAGCCCTCCACTCATGGCATTCGACCTAGAAAAGCGACGTGTGAGGAACGGCTCGGCGCGTCCCGTTCATAAATCAAAAATCTTCTAGTAAATGTATAAAAGTAAAACAATTTCATATCCTCTTAACACACAACGCGGTCATCGTCTTAAATAAATAAAGTTTAGAATTCAAAAGATAATGACGTATTGTCCTAGTCTACTGGCGACAGGATGCGCATTCCCAATTTTTTTCCGCGTACTTATCCGAAAGTCAAAAGGCCAGAGCGGCCTGTCCAAAAAATGGCGTGACCCCGCCTTTCAATACGAATCTTATCTGACAGATTCGTACCTTTTTTGAAATCAAGTGTTTTTTTTTTCTATTCGTTCGTCTTTAAGAGTTTAGAGGCAGTATCAGGCACAATCTATTCACTCTATAATGAACTCTGTAAGAAAAATTTAATAACTCGTTATCAAATTACAAGACTGGAACTGTATAGGCATCGACTAAATGTTCCTTTGTATCTCGATATTCGAGGCACGCTTTTTCAACCTTTCAATATTTAATCTACAATTAAGCACTCGAAAAATTACTCGTACTTGTTGACTCGACGAGAAAATTAGCTACTTAGAGTAACATGTTTATCCTATTTATACGCGCAGGACTCTTACACCAGTAGAATTACCACTTGGTTTGGCCCGAGTGTGGTAAAAAAAAAAAGAACCCCGAGCCGTTTTTTCCCCGCTCTGACAAAAATTTACGGACCTTTATTCTATCAATATGTAAAGGGAGGAAGAGAACTGTACTGTGGACTCTCGTTTCGATCCTAAATTGTCTCTATCCTCAATAAAAAACTTATATACTCTCGTCTTCTTACAATTTCAAATATAAATTATTAAGATCCGAATTATTGAAATCGCGACCAACGACACTTGGAGAAGCTGAATTTCCTTAATTACAACAAATTTGGTATATGAAATCAGAGATTATTTACTATAAATTTTTATAAGTCCTCCTTATTAGAGAATCATTGATAGTAATACATTTAATGCTTTCATAAAAGTTTACTGCTTTTGCCAGGTCGTTGGTCGCTAAATTAATGCGCTCAGCGCCAATATTGAGTCCTGTGCGCCAGTAGTCTGTGCACGTTGTCGCGATTCATCGCACGAAATTGAAATAATCTAGAAATAGCGAGGGCGCTCCATTAATATAATCTAGATTAATTCATTATGATACAATCGCCGTTGACAGTCAATCTCGACACCATCAGTTCTCGATAGAGCGTGTATCGTAAAAATCTTACAGACTAGGGAATACTTATTTCATAGCATCGCGTTATTTATCGAGACGCTGACTTTTACGCTGTTCCGGTGACGAGCCGATTGGTTTGTTGTGGTTGAGTTACACTCGGCTGTTCGTTGGAGGCTCGGTTTTGGTTGGCGGAATTTATGTTATGGGATTGCTGCTGACCTGGTTTGCGATTCGGTCCCCTGCTGTTGCCTCTGTATCCACCACGGAATCCCATACCTTGAGCTCCACTTCCTGGAGCACCACCTCCACGATACATTCCTCCGCCTCCCATTCCACGGTGGTTGTTGTAGTAACCACGTCCGCGGAAACCACCTCGTCGCATCGAGGAAACACCAAACGTCTCCGCATTCATCTTTCGTTCCGTTCGCCAATCTGTACGCTGCGAACGTCTGAAAATATTTAAACAAAAAAAAAAAAAAAAATGTATGAGAATTAGTAATGTATTTCGAAAATAATGCAACAGAACTTACAAATAAATTATAAAATGTTAAAAGAAAATAGTAATTAGCAAAACTAATTATTTTACACACCCTTTACTTCTTTCAACGGCTTCACAACTGATGTTGTCGAAAAAGGATTTCGTCTTATCATAATGTACCACATCAGGCTCCTCCTCAGGCTCACCCTCTCCTGCTCCAGTTTCATTACCGCTGTCGTCTTTCTTCTCATTGTCCGTAGTTACACCATCAATCTTAGTCTTTGCTAATTGTGACCTAGAAAATAATATTGTTAATATTAGATTTACTTCAATTCGTAAAGTTGAATCAAGTAACAATAAAGAAGCTTAATAGTTTAAAAATATATATAAAATGTTGGTACAATGCGTAAACCAAATGCGTAAAAAAATTTCACATCAGTTTTAAATTTGCACCGTTTTAATCTCGCATTGGATTCCACATTCGTGATTTCAAAAGTACTTGAAACCAACCCGGCACTATCCATGCGCTAAGATATTATCTTAAGCTTAAAATTGTAGATTCGATAAGCTTTCGAATTCAATTATATTAAACATAAAAGGAAATGAACGTACCTAAGCTCCTCGAATTCAGTGTTAGCTTGTTCAAAATCGTAGTCGTTATCAAATTTGAGCGTGTTCTTGGGTTTGGCACCAGCGTTTCCAGGCTGATTGTTGCGGAAAGTACCACGGCCTCTTCCTCTGCCACGCATGTTTCCTCGGTTTACCCATCCTCCACGATTTCCTCGGGGTCCTTGGTGCGGTCCTTGATGCGGTCCTTGCAAATGCCCTGGTGGTCCATGCATCATACCGTCTTGCTTCGGCCCATCTCGCTTTCCTTCACTATACTGCGACATTCCACTTCCAGCTCTGGCACCTCCATGACTGTAATAATAAATAATTTCCGTAATTACTATGAACAGATTTCATAAAATTTTTAATAATCTAGATCCGTCTGCTTTAATTTGTATGTAAAATCAAAATTTTAAAAATGTTGGTACAATTGGTAAGCATAATGCGTAAAAATATTCCACATCAGCTCTAGATGTGCACCTTTCTTTATCTTGCATGGATTCCACATTCGTGATTTCAAAGATGCTTGAAACCAACCCGGCACTATCCATGCCATATTTTGAATGTTTTCAAATTTTTATTTAAAAAAATTTTTCAATGTTATAGAATTGAATTTAATTGAACAAGCAGAATTTTATAGTTATAGACTAATTTGATAGTATTGCATTCTTAAATATATCTCTAAAAATGTAAAAATACCTTTCACGATGTGATTGCTGTGATGCCCTGGTGTTGGATTTCTCACCGATCTTTCCAACTCCAGATTGTTGTTGATGCTGTTGGTGACCAACCTGAATTCCCTGATCAGCTGTAGGACTCTTTCTCGACATTAAGTTCGTAGTGGGAGTAGTAGAGCGTGATCCTCCACTTATCAAATCTAATACGCCTAAATCACAAGCAAAATTATTTTTAAAAAAACTTCATTAAACTTCCTCCACCAAAACTAAATTCTAAATTATATTTCTCTTTTGAGCCTTTCTTAAAATTTCGTCAATCAAATAAAATCCTCATCAAATAAGACTAACGCCTACACCTAATTCAACTGTTCTTGCTATTTCATATTTTTTTCTCTGCATCTTGCTCATGGCAACTGGCTGTGTAGCAGATGAAAGCAAAAATTCAGCGTGAAACTAAATAAGAGAATTCAGAATTATATTTTCATGCATCATTTCAAGTTGGTGATAAAACTAAAACATCAATTCTCAAAAAAAATTGAGAGAAATGAAAAAGAAATAAAGGTGTAAGCTAAAAAATAAATATCGAAGATATAGAAATTATTTGGTGGATTTAATATTTGGCTTTTCGTAGACAACCAAAATAAAGAAGTCTAAATCTTTAAAAAGAAGGCATTAGATTTTAAAATAGTGCAAATTATTGAAGGTTCGCAGCTTGTGTTCATAATAAAATTAAATAGATTATGTGATTAAAGTAACGTTCAAAAACTAAAGCCCAAAAAAAAAAATCTGAATTGAAAAATAAAACAGTTTCCTGTCACAATGTTCATATTGCTTTACTTTAATAACCATGTGTTAATTAAGAACTCTACCATTAGAACATTACTGTAGTCACAAAATAAAGTATATACTAAAGCTCTTAAACTGTGGGTAAATAAAATTAATTTGAATCCAACTTAAGACAAAGTAGAAGCAGTTATTTTAATATTAAAGCACAATTACCCTTAAAAGCAGAATTTAGTACGTAAAACACCAAAAAGTTTGAATCACTCTAGACACCAGTTTTATATGAATTCACATTATCATTATGACAATGAAATATTTGATTAAAATCTTAGTCTCTAATCTAATTATGTAATCCAATTTAATTACGAAATTCTAAATTTCAAAAAATACCCAATAGTATTGCTACTGAAAATGACGTTAATAGTTTATGTAAATGATTCAGAAACAACTTTCACCAAAGTAAAAATAAATATTACTGAACAAATTCAATTGTCTACTACATATTAAATAAAAAAAAAGAATATAAAAGTAAAGTATTTTTTAAATAGAATAAAATTAAACTACGTTTATCTAATTCACTTCCAGACTAAATATGATATGTGAAATTCAAGAATACAAAACTCAATATTTCACTTGAATGAATGCTTTCAATCTCCTGTTATTTACAAAGACTTACCTCAGAGGATCTCTTCAACGTTACTAAAACTGTTCATACGTTGAAAAAAAACCTTAATGAAGTAAAATGTAAATGCAAAAAAGCCCAGGAATAAAAAACTCTGTATAAGCACGCAAAATAAATCAAATTTAAACGCACACTAAAATTCCTTCGCAATAGATTAACCAATTACATTTTTTAATCTCTTTCTGTTGAAAATGATCAAAAAATCGAATTGAGTGAATCAATAATGCAATCTGAACAAAGAATTTCATTGGGCGATAAATAATTGTAAAAGTGGAAAGTATTTAAAAAGCGTTACCAAGAAACAAGCAGCAGGCATGCCATTGGCCGATAATTCATAGCAAAAACAGTTTTACCATCTTCCACAGATTGATCTTTTGATAATGGGTCAACACTGGCCACCGGTTGTGAGTTTGGTATAGAGACGGTGTTTGGATCGGCATGGCCCAAGCCCAACTCACTTGGCTGTTTGTTCATTGATCCTCGAGGATCTCTGGTCGGCATTCCCATTATTGGACCCATAGCTCCCATAGGCATACCATAAGGCGCTCCATATTGACCTCCCATTGGACCCATTTGTCCCATCATTGGATGACCATAACCAGGTTGAGGTTGATACGACTGCTGATTCATCGAAGCCTGGACTGTCATCTAAACATATAAATAACAAATTATTATAATAAAGACAATTTAGTAATTAAAGTAGTTAGTATTCAGAAAAAATGTAACTCTTAATTCAATAGTGTATCTTTTCATATAAAAATTGAATTTAATATTTTTCATTGTATATTCATCCCTCTAGACATATTAGTATTTAAATTTATTGAAATTCCTTGTAGTAAAAATGCAACAGAAATCTTATAAACCAAAACTTGAAGCCAGTCATGTATTTGATGTATTTTGTCACATAATACTCGGAGATAAAGATGTTGTTTATCATTCCGTTATAAACTACATACACAAAGTGCGATGCGCAAAGGCATTTTAATTCAGAAGCATATTTTATTTAGTAATAAGGACAAAAAACAAGTTATTAAACATTTTTTTCTTCATTCTATAAATATAGGATTTAGCAAAATAAATAATGGAGTAAAGTTAAGAGTCTGAAAAATACAAGAAAATATCATTTTACCTGGACGATCGCTGGATCATTAGGTATAGTGTTGACATTACTAACTACTCGAATATCTTTTATATCAGTTCCACGGAAGAGGATGTATTCGTAGACCTGATTTTGAGGTGCAACCGGAATCTGAGTTTCCCGATCCTCCGTACCAAAAGACTTCACTGTAAAAATTGAATTCAATATATTAATATTAAAAGTCTATAATTATGTATCATTATCATTTATTTTAAATGCAGGTTTACGAAAGTATGAAATTGAAGAACCTGAAATACATTATAAGATTTCATAATTCTGAATCACCATTTCTAAATATTGTTATTTAATATTGGGCAGAAAAATTAAAAATTCAAAAAAAAAAATAACATTTCAGAAAGATTAAAGGAAATATCTAATATTCCGGTCTTTAAACGCAAATCATATCTCCATATATCTGAAGTGGAAATGTGAAAAGGGGAAAAAGTAACTTCTTGACTTGGTCACAAACACTAACTAAAATTTCCTCAATCAGGCATGATATATTAAACATTTTCTAAATAGCCTGAAATTGATTAAAAAATTTAATGATCCTATATAACAATTTCTAATTATTTTTGTGTAAAATTTGCAATAATTTGAATTTCAGAGAAAATATAATAAAAGTTAAACTAATCATGATAAATATTACCTTCAAAGACAAATATCTGAAATTTAATTCTGATAGAAAGCCATTATAAAGAAAAATGGACACGAAAATAATTTGCGTGATTCATAACTCTTGATATTGACCACAAAGGTTTTAAATGCGAGAATTTCCGTTAGGATATCATGTAATCCGTATTCGTATATTTATATTTCGAACAAAATTCTCAAATAGAGGTAAAAGAAAAGACTCGGTTGTTACCTCAAGGGGAAGCAGGTGAACTCACGATGTAAACAAGATCGAGAGAAGCTTCATACAATAACAACCAAGAACAAATCTAATATTGAATTTAATCATCCAACAACGCATGTTTGATTATTTTTCTTTCCATCTTCAAATGAATCTTAAAAATTACTCCATAAAGTAATATTCTTGTAAATTTCCCACGCATTCTATTGACCCATTGAATTGAGTTCAACAAAGAAGAGAAATCGTGATCCAGCTATAATATATTACATTCCTTTCAACATAAAAAAGAATATACTCCAAAATAACTGAAATTTTAGATTTTTTCAATTTTCATATCACAAACACAGAAAAAAATACAGAATTAGCCGCATTTATAATCGCTGTCTCCGATCAAATGCATTTTGGTGTATATAAGTATGATAGAAAGATCTGGAAATGATATTTTTTTATTTCATTTCGAGATAGAAGTTTCTTAATCAGGGCGAACGGACTCTAAAATATTCCGGCATGATAAATCCGTTACAAAAGACAATGATCGAATGACCCCAGTTGTTTTGCACCCGAGTGAACTTGCAAGGTAGCGGGAATTTAAGTAAAAAAGAAACTTCTTTGTCCGGTAGTCTGACTGAATGAAATTACAGGTGAAATTAAAGAAATAAAAGAAGGAATTATATTACTGGAAGGGATAAATATAGAGAAAGCATTCAAGAACCGGGAATCGGAGCAGTAGGGAAGCAAAATTCGGTGTCCATCTTGGTTGCAAACTCACCGTTGGCCAAGGCGATGGTACATTCTTGTGGATCAACGGTGAAAAGTCGACCCTCGTAACGAATATCTGCCTTCGATATTAGGCTTATCTTGGAGCCCAACTCCGGCATCCCAGTACTCATCTTGAAACTTGATTCTTAGCACAGCGATTGATGCGATATTAAAGGATTCACGACACCGTCTGACGACACATTCGGGCTTCGGCACTACACAGCTGACAACGGCTGACAACGCCGACAACGCTGTTACACTACACTTCTGCCAACCGCGTAAAATTTCACATGCGCAGCAAATGATTTCGTCTGATTTCATAATGAAGTGATAGCGTGATAGTGATGTTAATGAATGCCACCATTTTCTACTCTATTTTATTAAATTTCGAATACTTTCTTAGTATTTGACTTTTTCGGCTTGAATAAATTTATATAAGACTCGTATTTTAAGTTCTACAACTTTTTTTAATGTTACGTAACAAAGACATCCAAAGCTGAATTAATTCCCATTTGAAAAAGACCGCGAAAATATCGCCTTGTGGTCACCCTGAGAACTACATTACTCAACCACACCCTAGAAAAATATCTCATAAGCGAGAAAAATTAGGATAACAATAACTGATGATCGGATAAAATAGAACATTGTTAAAAGGAATGTAAAGCAGT
Organism: Synergus itoensis; assembly: GCA_904066005.1. Taxonomy (NCBI): domain Eukaryota; kingdom Metazoa; phylum Arthropoda; class Insecta; order Hymenoptera; family Cynipidae; genus Synergus; species Synergus itoensis. The sequence goes on along the minus strand of CAJFCP010000132.1, from coordinate 20,368 downwards.
GTTTTTATTTAATTTTTTACATATAATTGTTGCTATTCAGCACTAACTTGACTAGGGCATTTTGCACATTACACCTTTAACCAACATGGCGGCTTCGTTGGGACGAATTTGTCGATCGGGTCTTTTAAAAGGAAGTAACGGGAGTTTATACAATCAGGTGAGTAGTTTGCGGTATATTATAGAATTTGGAATTAAATTATCTTTATTTATGGAAAAGTGCAAGTCTTATTGTACTCAGTACTTGTCAAAGTGATAATTGGGTGGTTCAATTCTTCTGCTGACTGCTCGAATGACTGACTTGTCGGCTGCTATGACATTTTTCCGTAATAAAACTTTATTGAACCTTAAATGGTTCTCCGCGTGGTATACCTGCTTTTGCAATTGAGCAACATTGTGAAGCACATGTATAAAATATTTTAAAGATACATTCATTCATGTTATGTAATAGTGATTGCTATACGAAAAATTGTGATGCTGCCATGATCAACATTTGGGCCTACAGAGCATACCTTCCTGTTTCTTCATTGTAAAATCATCTAATTGTATAACCGTATATTTCTGTTTCCTATGTTCTTTCGGTTCTTTCCATCGCAATTTTTGTCTCTTCAAAATTTCCGAATTCGAAAATTATCCTTCTTTGTTTCTAAATATCTTACATATTTCGGCGCCAAGTTTGATGAGAAAATTGTATTAATATGGTGATAATTTGTAAATTAAATAGATTAAGGATGTTGGACCCATGTCTTAAGCTCAAAATTCCATTCTCTGTTTTACTCAACGAATATTATAGATACATATTTTTTCGCTCTGTAGAACTAATCTTTTTTCAAATATAAGACTGCGTACAGAGAGAAAAAATATTTAGTTTCAATACTTTTTGCATAAAACGAAGAATTCAAAATCTGACTTCAAAATTCGATATTTTCATTTTACTTAAAAAATATTTGAACTAGATATTTTCTCGCTGTGTACGCATAATTCTCGTTAAAAATTGATTAATTCCACAGAGGGAATAAATTCCAAATTTAATATTTGTTGAGTAAAATGAAGAAATCGAATTTTTAGATTAGAACTTGGCTCCAACACTCTTAACTACAATATTTTAGTCTAAACTTATGACATTTAGATGATAGATATTATCAGAATTAACTAATTGAGCTTTGAATTGATTTTTAAATTTTGGAAAGGAAAATAAGTTTCAATATGCTTCACTGTAAAAATTTTATCAAAATTTGTAAAATGACTTTATGCAGCATTTTTTAGTGTTGGTGCAATATTAAGCAAGAATCCATCACATAACTTTTTAAATGTTATTTTTGACACAATGCAATGAATTTAAAAATCACGATATTCAGAATGTTGCATAATGCATTTTTTCGATCGATAATTAGTTTTCGAAGAAATTAATTCCAAAATCAAATATTTTATTTTACTGGTTATAAATGGAGTATTTTAATAAGACATCCATGATGTAATGAAATTTGGAATATTGCTAACAGGCCTGCAAACGATTATCTTAATGAATTTATGTTTCACAGACAAGCAATTTTTCAACAACGAGAGAATGGTCCAGGGGTCGAAAGATAGTAAGTTCCTTTTCATAAAAATGTAAATAAATTATTTTCTAGTTGAACCTGTTTCCAATCCATTTCCTTGTCTGTTTATGTTTATGTATCGTTAAAAAATATCTTAATTTGAATACTTATAGCACGATGGCAAAAGTTTTCGTTGTTTCGCACATCAAAGAAGTCCCTTTCACGTCCATCCTTAACTGCATTCAGTAATCCTGTAACTTACATAGAATACTTCGTTTTACTAAAGTAAGTTCTATCTACAAAATTTCCTTTAACCTTCTCCCTAAACAAAATTTTTAAATTAAAGGTATCTTTATTCCTTGAATGTTCTCCAGTTCTAGAACGGATTATAAGAAATCAATATTATAAGTTGAACGAGTTGAATTTTGCACATTATTTTTTACATCTAATAAATTCTTCCAATAATTAATGGACTTAATGCACTCTTAATAATCATTCTATAATTACAGTTTTTGACATGCATCGGAGTCGCAGCTGGAGGTGCCGGCGCTTTAATTTACGCATTAGAAAATTCATTAAATGCAGATGAATTAGTAGCTCACCCACCTAACTACCCGTGGAGTTTTAACGGTATTTTGGGCTCCTTAGACCATGCCAGGTATAAAAAGACACATTTTGATCTTAACATCATTTTCGGCAAGTTGATTAAGCCTAACATTTAAAACATAATAAATTCTTTTCAGTATGCGTCGAGGGTGGGAGGTCTATAAAAATGTATGCTCAGCATGTCATAGTTTGAAATATGTTGCTTTCCGGCATTTAGTGAATGTTACTCACACTGAAGAAGAAGCTAAAGCTCTTGCGGAAGAAGTCCAGGTTTGTTGATTTCACGTTTTTAAAACTGGATACGTATTTCCTAACTACAGAAAAGTTATACTAAAAAATAATGAATTAGAGTTTTTAAATTATAAATATTATAATTCTTATCTATTTATAAATCAGGTTCAAGATGGACCTAATGAAGTTGGGGAAATGTACATGCGACCGGGTAAACTGTTCGATTATATCCCAGATCCATATCCCAACGAAGAAGCTGCTCGAGCAGCAAACAATGGTGCTTATCCACCAGATCTTTCGTTTATGCAAAACGCAAGACACAATGGAGAGGTAAAATTTCAAAATTTTATTCTCGAATTACAAATCTTTTCTTAATAAAAGAACACTGAAATAATTTGTAATCATTGCAGAATTACATCTTCTCCTTATTGACTGGATACTGTGATCCACCAGCTGGAATTACCCTGAGGGAGGGTCAAAACTTCAATCCTTACTTCCCGGGAGGTGCCATCGGTATGGGTCAAGTAAGTATAAGAGATGTGTAAGGTTGAAATAAAACTATTAATTTTCTTTATATAATTATTATTTCATGATTATTGATCTTCGTTTCAGGTTATTTACGATGAAGTATTGGAATTTGAAGATGGAACGCCAGCAAGTGCTTCGCAAATAACGAAGGACGTTGTTAATTTCCTTATGTGGACTTCCAACATGGAGCATGACGAGAGGAAGTTATTGGGTCTCAAGGTAATTTGAATTTCCCTTTTAATTAAAATTTATTTATGTTCAATAAGTTTTTCGAATTTGTTTTTAATTCCGAATTTTTATTTTTCTAGTGTCTGGGAGTAGGAGGGATTTTGTTAACACTTTGCTACTACATTAAGAGACACAAGTGGACTGTTATAAAGAACACGAAGCTAGCATTCATCCCTTCCAAGCCAAAAAAGTAAAGGAATTGTGACTTCTGAATCAATTCAACTGTTAGCCCAGAAAAGTTGCTTGGAACACTAGATGTCCGGGTGCGAACAGTAGTTTTATAATTTAAAGAATTCTGCAAAAAAAAAAATAGATTGGTGGGGCTGGAAAACAAGACCTCATCTCGATAACCTCTGATCGTTCTCAACAAGCCCTGCAATTCTCCACGCGAAGTCATCTAATGAAATGTACATAAATGTGAGCAATGACACTAATTGTCTTGTCAAATTAAATCTTTAATTCACTTAAAAATTTTCTACTTCTGTTTTCCCATCATTAGTAATTTTTTAACTTCATTAAAAGAAGAGATAGGTTAACTTCTTAAATTAAAAAAAAATCGTATTTATGCTTTAAATAATTTATTCGATTATCATTTTCTTTTAGCTAAAGTGTAACATAAGAATGGAACTTCGCCCTTGCACTGTATGAAACGTTCATCGGAATAAGGTAAATTTACATTTCATTTTTGGGTCGCGTTACTAAAGTGTAACTCGAACGTGTACAGGTAACAATCGCTTACGACGTTTACAAATCTACTTGTGTACTTTTGAGTTATCTTGCTATAAACCTATTGCCACCGATACGTCAACCATGAAGCATAAAGAAAAATAATTGGACTATTGTCTGCTACTGCGATTTTCTCTAAATAAAAATTGACATAACGACAAATGGAATGAAAAAGCATTCGATGTTATCTGATTTTTATCAGAAAATCTAGATGAAATGCTTCGGTATTGATGTGCCGTTAGTCGGAAACCTGTATCAATGTTTATGAACTGCGAAAAATTGCGAGTTCATTTCGATTTTTCGATAACTTGAGCACTATTTCTATCGTTACATCTTTTTAATCAGGTAAAACTTTTGCATCCAAAATGAAACGCTCATTTCGTGTTAGACAGAAGGCCTTTCTTGGACGTTGTCTCAACCGACGATTAATAGATTGTGCTTTGTACACTCATAAAAGCGCTCGACCGAAGGCAAATTCATTCTCTACAAACCCACGGACAAATCAAGTGTAAAATTAGAAAGTTACCTTTAAAATTATACGAAAAATAGCTGGAATATATATTAAAAAAAAATCGAAACACACAAGTGAAGACATCATCATACACAATGGCTCCTATACATAGTTAGAATTAAATGCTGATTCAAAATACAGGCGACAAAAGTTCCAATTAAAAAAAGAAGAGACGAGAATGCAAAAATCGTTCATACTGATTATTTCATTTTATTACATTTCGCGTTTTCGGTTTCTTCGAATTCAAAATATGACTTCTTGCTTTTATATCGATAAATCTTGTCAAGTCGAACCGGTATTTTCGATTCCCTTGTGAACTATCACCGCACCGATAAATTCGTTCTCGTTTGCTATATAAACTTGCACGAAATCTCTTATAAGTAAATTACTTAAGCGAAACTACGAATTAATACAATTAGGGTTCATTGGGAAAATATTCCAAAGAATCAGAACATATTTTCCTGAACTAAAAGTACAGATTCGACTTTCCAAGCAGTGTCCATCTTTTTACTCGCAAAGGTGAGTATTTCTTTAACGTACATCATCTCCGGGCACCAGTGCAATATTATTTGGTACCTTAGTAAGGTTTTTCTTCGAGCTAGGAAGAAAGAGGTTTAGATGGTTAGGCTAAAAGGTGCTGCCTTCTGGTGGCTGAGAGAGTTTCATGTTTTCCTTAAGGGTCATCAGGCGACGGAGCTCCTGGAGAACAGTTTTGATCGTATATTCCCGTTGCCATTTAGCCAATACGGGCACGCTACGATTATCCACCTTAAAACAATACAACTCTTAATTCTTTTGAATCCGTTGACGAACTTAAATTCTTTTACTTTCTTGAATTATTTAATTTTTTAATGATCCTAATCTGACGAAGAATAAAATTTTTCATGTAGCAATATATAATTTGATTTAGTCACCTTTTGAGTCACAATGACTTAATTTTATAAAGACTCTCATAAATAAAATTCTCGAAACTGCACTTTCAAAATATACGTTTGATATACTTGTAATAATTGTAAAAAAATAATTCTTACCGCTCCAGTAGTACTATTGATGCAGTTCATATTAATTCTGCTCAGAAATCTTACGCTAGGGGCATCGTCTGGGTAATTTATACCACAATCGATTTTCAAACTGTACATCCTATTTTCATAGGGAGTCTGTAACAGAATTTTATGCAATTGTCAATTATAGATTACGTGAGAATTCTATTATTCATGTTTATCGCCTCATGTATGTATATACATACATGAGGAATATTATGGAATTATATTTTATACAATAATATTTTACATATAATAAAGTTTTATGGTAAAAAGAAACCCTAAGAATTTTTAAAAGATGAATAAATAAAACTGCCATGAAAAATTTAAAAAAGTTATGATCTATGTTTCTACAAAATTAATGTTCTTTTCCCAGAGAATATTTTCATAGTCATAAATCGTGCGCAAGTCGATTTTTTTGAACATAATCCTTTTGTTCCAAAATTTGTATTTTAGTAAAAAAAAAGTTAATAATTTTTCACACCATAAAATGAATATTTGCTTGATTGTATTATCTCGAATGTAACAAAGCGAGCATAAAATATACATCAACAGAATTCACAGGCAATATCTATATAGTAAAAGACTCTACACACGATATTAAAATATTCAGAGCATCAAGATTATATCAGCAAAAGTAATTATCCATAAAATAAAACTCCAGTCGAAAAGTCGATATAAAGACAATGCCACAATTGATATTATTTACTCAAAATAGACAAATTGAATAGTGAAGGGAGGGAATAATTGTTCACTTGACAATTTTTGGAGCATTTTAATAACCAAGAATTTTCAGTACCCCCTGAAAAAAATATAAAGCAATTTAAATACAAAAGAGACTCTTTTTCTCTCAAGGCTGAAATTTGATAAAAGTAAAAATTATAAACGTGTCCTTACTCTGGGTGGTCCGATGATCATCCCAGTCCAATGCGTGAGGGTCATATCATCGTCACTTTCCAAGCCCCAGCTTATCGTACCATCGCCTACGCCTTTCTGACCTTGTTCAAGCTCCTCCAATAAACGAAAGTTTCTTGGGACAACTAAAGAATTCGACAGAAAGACGGAAAATTGAATTACACATAACAAAACTTCTAAAATGTATGGCTTCAGTAAATATAGGTTAAAAGCCAGCGAAATAACCTTGGTACAAAAAAAAATCCTGGAGAACAAAATTCTGAACCATGGTACAAATTTTGAATTAGCGTCATTTTTGAGCATTGAAATATGACACAAGGACACATGGCTCGCCAAAACACATTTACACTGAAAAATAAAGCTTGACCGAAAAAATATGACGTGCTGTAGGCTAAAGAGACGACCTGTCAATTTTCCAATTTGGCTTAAAACTCGCTCAAAAATAACTTCAAAAAAGGCAGAGAACATATTTGTGCTTGAAAACTTACATTTTAGAGGTGCAATTGGCGTGTTTGTGGACGAAAATTTGGAGAAAACACTCACCTACACCGGCCGTGGGTACCGCCATCTCGATTTCTGCGGTGTATTTTTTATCTTTAATTAAGGTTTAAGGTAGCACCGATTACGCAGAGGTTACAATTCCTGTGAAATTATCAAATCCAGTGACAAGTTTCACATTACCAGAGGCTGTGGCTTATAAAATAACGCTGAATTACGGAGCGAAATCCACTTTGTTACACTTTGGGCAACCTCCGTGAGGTTGTCTCGTTTGCTATATTCACGAACTGCCAGTGCCAGAGTTTACCAGTTGATCCGCTAATGGCGCTTCAATCACACTTCCGCCGCCGGTACCCGCAGTCTCCGTATGGCGGTAAAAATTTGAATTTCAAATTTGTGATCATAAGATAATAACCGAACAGCTGGCGCTACTACTATGTACATTGTACAAGCAAACTACAAGTAGTTCGCTTCGGACGAGTGGACGAGACCGGAGACACTCATGAGACACGAGACAGTGAGACAGTGAGACACATCGTATAATTACGATCGAACTTTTTGATCGTACAGAAGTCATCTCGTCAAATTCCTGCAGCTATTTAATTTTTTGTTAATTGTAAAAGTGAGAGCAGCAAATTGTAATTTTTGTTATTTTATAAAATAAATATTTACTCAATAAGTATTGTAACAGTTAATCGATTATAGTCGGCAAAATACGGACGTTTTTTTTATATTTTTCCCATACTCCCTTCTTGCCTATAATTTACCTAAACGTATTGTAGGTTTGTTTATAAATTTTTAAATAAAATACAGTCATTTTTTTCAAGTCTGAGAATCAGACATATATGTATTTCAAAACAGTATCGAGTCTTTCAAATTGTACGATGTCTTTTATAAACACTTAACGTATACGTAATTATTTCCGTCCTAGAGTTAGAATAAAAGTTTTTTAATCAGAAAATATAAAAACAACTCGTTCACTCTAGAATATTTTCCTATATAAACACCTTTAAACTTGATAGTCGAAGTATTAAAATTAAGACAAATTAGAATAAAACTATAAAAATTAGCGTTCTCATACTATAAAAAAATTTGTAACCTTTACATTTCGAAAATATTTTTAAGGTCATCGAGGCTGAGTTTGTTCGAAGTTCTCCTGTGACCAGTGAATATTTCTTCAGCTAGATTAAGCTTCTTTTCTTGCAGTTGTCTGACCCTTTGTTCAATTGTTTCGTTGCATATAAACCTGCGAAAAAAAACAAGTCGTTTCAAATAAATAACACTCTTCAGTTAAAAGTAATGGCTAGTCCTCTCTACAATCCTATTTTAAAACTCACTTGTAGACGTGAACATTCTTTTTTTGTCCAAATCGATAAATTCTGTCCTGAGCTTGCGATTCCAATTGAGGATTCCAGTGAATATCAATGAGTAAAAGATGATTTCCGCCTACAAGGTTTAAACCCACTCCTCCAGCAGTCAGTGAAAGGAGTAGAATCATGAGAT
>CAJFCP010000131.1:1628735-1671216 GCA_904066005.1 Synergus itoensis | reverse complement strand
CCCATGCAGGCGCAAAATGCAAAGCGCAAAACGAACAGCCAATGACAGAGAATATTTGAGAAGACAGAAATCTAAAAGTGTTCTGCAATTGGCTATTCATTTTACGTTTTGCGTTTTGCGCTCACATGGGACGGCACCCTTAGACGCTGTAGGAAAGCGCGTAATAATGCGTCAGAGAGAGAAGTTGCAACTGTGGGACATCTCGTCTCTTTCTAGTCGAAGCTGTTTGGTTGAGATATATCTACATTATCTGATTCATGATGGTCGAGATTTATCTCCACCAATCAGCTTCGACTAGAAAGAGACAAGATGTCCCCCAGTTGCAACTTCTCTCTCTGACGCATTATTACGCGCTTTCCAACAGCGTTTAGCAGTCCATATCTATATGTCGATGCTCAGCCTGCACATCAGCTTGCACTTCGTCCAAGGCTGGGTTGGCTTGTGACGCGTCACTCGAGGTTTTTGACGTATTATACGTACAAAATGTAATATACGTAAAAAAACATGTAAAAAATGTAATAAATGTAAATAAAGATGGCGGACATTAGAAAAAACTGAAAGAACAAACATAACCTCAATTTTGGAATATTGCGCGCTAATATCAACCAATCAGATGCTATGGCGCCATCTTGAAAACGTATATTACGTTTGTAATAAACTGAGGACGTAATATACGTACGTAAATGACGTAAAAAACCTCATGTAATTTACCTAAGGTATATTACGTGGACAACCCTGGTCCAAGGGAAGCGACGATTGAAATCCGCCTATTGTGGACCATCACCCCCGTGTTTTTTTCCATTTCAAAAAAACTATAAAAATGAAAGTTAAAACTATATCAAGAAATCCTGCGGATTATCTAAGAGAAACAAAACGTGATATCCACAAAGGTAAGCCTAATTAAAATAATTCAGCTTCCTTCCGGCACGTGGAAAACCCAGCGTGTATATATACGAACTTAAAAATTAAGTTTAAGTTTAATTAAGTTTTAAATTAATTAAGTCTTTTAATTGTACTCTACGAATATTAAAATTACGTATTTTTTGTTGTTTAGTCTTTTATTTTGCGTAAAATACAAGTGTGAAAGAATTCGAAAGTTTGATTTTCCACGAAATGTGCGCAGTTAAGACTGCTGGACCTGGATTTTAACCTAAAAATTCAATTTCCTTCATTTTACGATTTTACTCAACATGTACTAATATATAGAATTAAATTAGTGGAATGAGCACTACTCCTTTTTATATATAAATGTCTATTCAAAACTTTATATTATAATATTTTAAAGAATGGAAAAAAATTATGAAAACCCAAAAGAATTTACAAAATTTTAATGGACGTCAACAAATCTCTGAGTTTTAATGATTTTTAAGAAATTTCGAAAAACTTCTTTGATTCTTGAGCTTTTCTCTAAAGTAATTTTTTTTGCTCTATTCTAGTTAGCAGAAATTATGATCCATCTCTACATCCATTTGAATCCACGAGAGAATACACGAGAGCACTTAATGCGACTAAATTAGAACGAGTATTTGCTAAACCGTTCATAGGAAATTTAGATGGCCATAAGGACTCCATATCGTCTTTATGTAAACATCCTGTGCATTTATCGATTTTACTAAGCGGTGCATTCGATGGAGAAGTTCGTATATGGAGCTTACCTCAGAAAACATGTACTCGATCATTTCTGGCCCATGATGGCGTTGTACGAGGAATTGTGTTAAGTCCTAGTGGAGAGCAGTTTATTACCATTGGAAATGATAAGACTATAAAAACATGGGCTTTAGAGAAAAGTTCATTTGACGAAGATGATGAACCCCTGAATACTGTTATTAGTGAGGTAAGAATTAATTGCAAAACCTTCTTTTCGATACGATTGTTGCTGACAAAACCTATTTTATTGAATGAACTATTATTTTCTATTTGAAGACAATATTAACTGGCATAACACACCATCGAACAAATAATTTTTTTGCAACATGTGGTGAAGTGTGTCAACTGTGGGATGAGACTAGGAATAAACCGATTCGGACATTCAAATGGGGTGTTGATAGTTTACATGACGTTAAATATAATCCTATTCACACCAATTTACTAGGTGAGCTTTAAGAATTTTTTACATAATCGTATATCTCGTATATAGAGTAAGTCGGAATAAAACGTGTAATTTGAATGGATCCCAAAATATTTTTAAGCATTTTATTGGCAAGACTAAAATCGCACTTATGTTGGTGTTTTGATACTTTTTTTTTTTTTTTTTTTTTTTCAATCTTTGAAACCATCCCACAATATCACATAATTAAAATTTTACCCCATACATTTTCCACAATTTTCTTGCTCTTAGCCATTACATAAAGTATTTTAATAATTGTATTTGCTTTTATTATTTAGCTGCCTGTTCAGCGGATCGCAGTATAATTTTATATGACACCAGAGAAGTAGGACCTTTGCGTAAAGTAGTCATGTCATTACGCAGTAATAAACTTTCTTGGAATCCAATGGAGGCATTCACATTTACATGTGCGAATGAAGATTACAAGTATGTTAAAAGAAGTGATCTCAATATCGTCAAGGCCTGATTACACGCTTTTAGGAAAATGTTCTTCTCACTCTACCATGTGACTATCCCATAAGTTTGTCTCATTCTCGCACATTTTCCGGGTAAAATGTGTGGAAAATGTGCGAATGAGACAAACTTATAGGATAGTCACATGGTAGAGTGAGAAGAAGAACATTTTCCTAAAAGCGTGTAATCAGGCCTTCATAATACTAAAAAATCAAAAGACGCCGAACTAATTTACGTAATACATTTTCTGTTTTAAGTTTGTATACATTCGATACACGAAAGTTAAAGACTCCAGTAAATGTACATATGGATCACGTTGAAGCTGTCATGGATGTGGATTACAGTCCAACTGGGAAAGAATTTGTTTCAGGCAGCTATGATAAAACAATACGCATTTTTGAAACAAATAAAGGACGATCACGGGAGGTTTATCATACGAAACGAATGCAAAGAGTTACGAGCATTGCGTGGTCGCTCGACAACAAATATATACTAAGCGGTAGTGACGAAATGAACATTCGTGTCTGGAAAGCTCGAGCGGCAGAAAAATTGGGAGTGGTATGTAACATTTAAATTAATTTAGAACAACCATGAATTGAGATTGATAAAAAGTTTATCATTGCAGCTGACTCCTAGTACCTTATATAGACCTTAATTCTTTTAGATTTCTTTCTTCGTTTATTGGTAATTTTACCTAATTTTAAGTTACCGAGATTGTAAGGATTTTTCTGAAACTGTGATCATGTTGTAAGGGCATGCTCTGCGCTTGGATTGTGTAGGTTGAGAATAATTTTGTTGGTGTTCACTGTGTCCATACGGAATGATATATCGCTTTTAAATTTTGGAATATAGAAAAGGAGACATTAAATTACGTTTGTATACTCAGTTGTAGTCATAATTTTGAAAAAAAAAATCATGTCCCTACTTTACCGACTTGATTTTTTTGCAAAATTATGACTCCAACTAAGTATACAAATGTAACTTAATGCCTTATTTCCTATATTCCAAAGTTTGGAATGATACATCAAAAAAATTTTTATACCAAAAAAATTTTCCACAACCCACATAAGCCAAGCGCAGAGCATGCCCTTAATCTATATTTATTCATTCTTATAGTTGAAACCAAGAGAAAGGGTTTCTTTACAATACAGTGAAACTCTGAAAACAAAATATGCAGATTATCCACAAGTAAGGCGAATTGCTCGTCACAGACAAGTACCAAAGCATATTTACAGTGCTCAAACTGAAGTCCGGAAATCTCGCGAAAAGGCCACGCGCAAGTATGTTCAATTTTATTTTATGTTACTTTCTTTTCATGAAAATTTTTTTCTCACTTTAAATTCTTAAAATTACCAACTTTTAGATCTCTGCGTGGTGTCTTAATTAACTTTTGTGTTTTTAGGGAGTCTAATAGAAGGATTCATTCGAAGAAAGGCGAAGTGCCATTTGTGGCTGAACGTAAGAGACATGTTGTTAGAGAAGATGTATGAATCTGAAACATTTTTTCTATACAGTAATTATTCATATGGACAATTGTATAGAAATACTTGGTACACATTTTTATGTAAAATAAAATGCTCCTAATATATTATAATTTACGACTGCAGCAGTGGCATATTTTTTCCTCGAGAAAATGAGTTCTTAGAACTGAGAAACTTTTTGGGTGCCCCCCCCCCCCCCCCATTCTCATTACGGCCCTGTCCCTGTCAGTCGTATACTTCTCAAAAAAGTTTTCAGTGTTTTTTAGGTACATTTCGCATCGGTTTATGAAATCTAGCTTCATAGTTATAAATTGCATTATGTTGAAATTGACCACACATAGAGTTTTTTTTATTTAGTGCCTGTCTTGTGTCTAAAAAAAATCATTGATGTCGTGTGTTTCACACTCGCCATCTCTTTTTCTCGACATTTGTCACTGCTCGGTATTCATCAGTGTTAGTGTCAACGTTTCAGAAAATTTATATTTTCCATCATTATACATGTACATTTTCTCATAAAAAGGCGATGTATTTTTTAATAGATGGATTCTAAGATTCCATCAAACATCAAACCCCAAACACTTGGTAAGTTTTCTTTATTTATCCTGCAAAATACTTTCGAAAATAAATATGGGGACAGGGCCGTAATGATAATGGGGGGGCACCCAAAAAGTTTCTAAGTTCTCTTTATCCAACGCCCTTAACAAAGCGGAAGGAATTTTTCAGTTTTTAGAAATCAAAATATATTACTAAATAGAGAAAATATCTAATAATATTCAGGAAAATTATTCTAAGTTTATAATACTTTTATGGAACATTTTCTTATCAATGTAGTGTAATGGCTATTTACTTGACAAGTGTGGGAAGTAGGCAATTCCCGATTCGTGTGAACCACAGTTCACACGAATCGGGGATTTTGCCTGCTTCTCAAATGTCAAGTACAATTCTTTTCACAGCGAGTCTAAAAGCTCTTTTATACCTCTGTCGGCTGGTCGTCAGTCAGCAGAAAATATATGAGAGTAAAGGAGATAGAGAATTCTATTTGTCCAATTTTTCATACTCTATCTCTTTTACTCTTATGTATTTTCTGCTGGCTGACGACCAGCCGACAGAGGTGTTTTCGGAATATGCTCTGATATTTGACAGGTCAGTCGTGCTACCTGTTACCGGTCAAAAATGCTGGAGAAGGAGCAGGGTTGCCAACGAAATATGCCTTACATTGTTCCTTTGGCTACTTTACAACCTCTAGGAGGCACGGAAAATCGAACTTTCCGCAGACGTGCTGTGAAAATTAATAAAAAAAAATTCCCTATTTACAAATATTTTTCTTATCATTTTGAAGACAAAGAATCTGCTTTCTTCACAGCAGCTTCAATAGCATTCATGAGGGAATTCCTGAAAAAATCAAAACAATGTTTTATTAGAAACGTCTTTTAACATAAAAAAGCGTACATTTGAAAGCTTCATTTGAATACATCATATACAGGGTGGGCCATTTTAATCGCTCCACCTAAATTTCTAGGAACCTAAGCAGGATAGACAGAAATGGTTTAGACAAAAGTTGAAGAAGACAGAGGGGGTCTTTGAATGGTGCCAACACCCTTGACCTTGAAATCGATTTTCAAGGTTATTTCGAGGTCAAAGTGATGACCTTTAATTGACTTCAAGGTTAAAACTTACCGATGATTTGGGTACATACTTGAACGTAGAATTTCTCGCTATTTCTGAATCCGGAGTCAAAAAAAAGGTGTTTCCATTTTTAAAAAAATCACTGACCTTGAAATAACCTTGAAAATCGACTTCAAGGTCAAGGGCGTTGGAACCATAGAGAAACCCCCTCTGTGTTCTTCAAATTTTGTCTAAACCATTTCTCTCTATCCTGCTTAGGTTCCTAGAAATTTAGGTGGAGCGATTAAAATGGCCCACCCTGTGTGTGTGGTGTGTGTGTGTGTGTGTGTTTTGAGAGATGAGAATAAAAAGTTAATATGTAAACAAAGTTTTAAGAATGCAACTAAATAATAAATAAAACAAACGGATTTAAGGGCCAACTTCAAATTGTTCATTTATAGATTTTCATTTTCATCATCCATTCACTCACGAAGTTTATAAAGAAGATAGTTGAATTATTTACCTGACTGATCCACTTTCTAATGCATGCATTCCAGCTATTGTAGTGCCGCCAGGCGAACAAACTTCATCCTTCAATTGTCCAGGATGTTTTCCACTTTGTTGAACCATCTTTCCTGCACCTATCATTACCTGAGCTGCAAATTTTGTAGCCATATCACGAGGTACACCCATCTTAACCGCTCCATCTGCACACGCTTCGATCATAAGATATACCTAAACAACGATTAATAATGCATTGCTTCCTCTATTCGAAATTTAACATAGGCTGAAATTTATAAACAATATCGTGTGTGCTATTGATATAGACATTTCAAGATTTAGATGTAATTTTTTTAAAAAACGTACGTAAGCAGGGCCTGAGCCAGATAGACCGCTAATGGCATTGATGAGCGACTCTGGTACACATTCGGTTATTCCAGTGCATGAAAATAACATCTTTACCAGATCCTCATCTGCAGGCGTTGTATTTTTGGAACAATATACTAAAAATATGTAATTCAAATATATTGTCCGCACGGATATGGAATAAGCCTGTTTTATTCAAACTAAAAAATATCATGTTTTTTTAATAGTGAGAACTGTGCAAATATTGTGGAATAGTGTGGGAATAGTGCAAACATTGATAAAATGACTAACCTATTATACCTTCACCTACCATCATAGGTGTATTTGGCATTGATCGGATTATTCTTGGATTTGGTGAGATGCATAGAAGTTTCTGAAAACGGAAAATTTTTCAAAAATTGAAAATAATCGGTTAGTCGTACGATTCGAGGTTTAAACTGGGTACCTATTGTATCAATCCGAATATAAAAATACACTTACATTCATTAACGTGTCTAAAGGAACTCCAGCAAGTACAGATATAAACAGTTTGCTAGTTGCTGTTTGTGTTAAAGTATTGACAGTATCCTTTACCATACTATCCAACAGATGAGGTTTGACTGCGAGAAATATGGCATCGCAATTCTCAACAACTTCACCATTTTTCAGAGTAGTATGAACTTGTGAAGTTTTCCATTTACATAAAGTAGCCTCTGTTCGACTCGATACCCATATATTACTTGAAATTACAACTCCTGAAAAAGAAATATTTTTACTGAATTTTTATAGATATGAGTTCAATTTACTAGCAACAATTAAACCTAAAATGTTCTTTTATAACAAGTAAACAAGAGGGATATTTAAAAAAGGAACTGTCTATTGTGAAGAAGTATTCCATAAGTCTTGCCAATATATTATAAGCAAACGAGATTGAACAGCTCTCCTTTCTTCTTTCCCTTTCTCCAACCAAAATGAATTGTCTATAACATATTAGTAAAAGGGTAAAAGGATGTATGTATACCTTTTTCGAGTAAACCTGTAGCTATTGCTTGTGCCATATTTCCTCCTCCTATAAAGCCAATTTTCATTGATTGCTGATCCAATCTTGTATTCATATTTATTGAGTTTCACGACTCCTCCAACTGAAAACAAATTCTATTTTGATATTTTGTTTGAAGTTGAATATTGTAGGCATTATATCGGGCGGACCGGACCTGAAGGATTAGAACCACATAATTAAATCCACGTTTAAGCATAAGGTGATGATCTGTCAATTTCAATGTCAATATGTCACGACACGGCGCGCTGTTGGAATATTGAAATATGTTGGCCCCATATTGGAAACTTAAGGCGCTTTCATACGTTTCATTTTTCATACACGAAAACCTGAGTGCTAGAGCTATCCCATGTAAGAATAAAACTATGATATGTATTTATGAATCTTTTGAAGAAAAGTGTTGAATTTTTACTCTAAATTTTTAAGAAAACCTCAAGGAAGACACTGTCATGCACTATGTGCATTGTTTGAATTTTCCCCCCGTCATCTTTGAAACATTTCAATGTTTCAAGAGACTTTGAAAGTTTCATGGAAATATTACAACCTTAAACTTTTCTTATTTGACGTTTTTTTACGTATTTTACATTTTTTACGTATAATACGTCAAAAACCTCGAATTACGCGTCACTGCACAACCCTGGTTAGCGGTCCATTTCTATATGTGGATGATATAAACCATAAAAACTCATAAAAACATATATGTATATATAAAATCTTTGGTAAAAGCCATAAAAGTGTAAAAGGTGTAAAAATTGTTTAAAGTTTTACTAAACACAATATCAAAGTGTAATATTTTGTTGTTTATGGAAAAACAATTATAAATAAGTATTCTGGTGTTTGACAAATATTTTATATAACCATGTGTTCTTTACAAAATCGTTTTGAAACGGACATGTATTTTTTGAGGTTATCTTAAGACCCTTCACCCTTGTCGCCGGTTTCGAATGTATTTGCTTATATATATATTTATATAGGTTTTATTATAAAAAAAAAAATACGAAGATATAATGGTTCATTTTAGTCTCAAATGTTTTTCTCGGATTCCTTTAAGGAATCTTGAAGTAAAGACATATAATCTCTACGAAAATGACATATGTATCACAGGAATGAAAAAGTCGCAATTTAGTCGTTTACTCTATTATTCGAACAGTTTTTCTCACAGTCAAGAGTCAAAATATTCTGATTTGCCGAAAATTATTTTCCCTGATTCATCATTACAACAAGGAAGTCGTAATACAATAAAGAAGAATTTCCCTGCAAACGCAAATATAGGTAAATGGATTTTCATCGTTATGAATAGGAAATCTTAAATTGTGATATTGCAACTGTGTTCACTTTCGAATTTTACACCAAAATTCCTCTTGAAATATAGTAGCCATTTGCGAAATATTGTCATTTGGATTGAGGATGTTGTGTTTACAGGTTCCTTTAGCCAGCGACAATTTTCTCTTGCATCTAATTGTCGAATAAGTATGAGAAAGGCTTTATTTGAAAATTCTTTTCGATATGCGCCTACTGCATTAAATATCAGATATCAGTCTACTACTGCGAATTCCAATAATGCAACTCCTACTCCAACATCAACTTCAACTGTAGAGATTAGCGAATCAGAGGATTCACCTTGGACTAGCCTTACTTCTGATGGAATTGACTATATTCTTAAAGATATTTCAGAAAGTTCATTGGCATCTGCTTTTCAGTTTTTCCTGGAAACTATGCATACTTCAACAGGATTGCCATGGTGGGGAACGATAATTTTAACTACAGTTATTTTAAGGACTCTGGTTATCCTCCCGTTTTCATTGCAGCAGGTATATGCTTGATATATAATATATTAATATCCTAGTTATAAAATACAAAAAAGAGCTGGGAAGTTTACTTATTTTATTTAGATTAAGCACCTGAAAATCTAATAGAAATGTCAACTAGTTTTTTATATGTACTTTTCAATCTTACCTAACTATCAATTGGTAACATTTACAGAGACGTGTTTTAGTTAAATTAGAGAATGCTCAACGAGAAATCGAGCATATTTCGATCCAAATAAAAAAAGAAATTAGCATGTCAATAAAGAAATTTGGTTGGCCTGTCGAATTCGCAAGAAACCAATACCATGAAAAGGTGAGCATATTAGATTTAGTTATTGATATTTTTAAATTAAAGCTTTTTTTATTCTACAGATGATGACGGAGTGGAAGGAAATGTTTCGGAGGGAAAATACGCACCCGATAAAGGCTTGTACTCTAATTCTCATACAAAGTCCAATATGGATGGGAATGTCTCTTGCACTTGCCAATATATGTTGCGCGTTTCCTCACACTGACCCAGGTATTTATTTTCTAACTAATAATAGTCTTTTTTGTATTAATACTTTTCAAGTTTTATATTTTATTTTCTTATAACCTACGGAATTGGATAATTTTACATCTTTTATATAATGACCTCTTTTTAATCCTTAACAGACATATGTAATATGCTTATGTTTGTGCTGTAGGTTAAAAATAATTCAGTATATTATATTTAAAATTAAAATACAAAACAAAAATATAAAACCTTAATTTTCTAAAAGCAAATCAGAGTCTGTATTCAGAGATGACATCAGGTGGCTTGGCATGGATACAAAACCTTACAGTAGTCGACCCCACTTTCATATTACCCTTGTCTGTCGGCTTGCTAAATTTGAGTACTATAGGGGTAAGAGCACTTTTTTCTTATTATAAAGGGAAGCGGAACTTAACGAGTTAAAGGAGATTTTTCCGAAAATGAGTTTATTCTACCAAAAATTATTTAAAAATCCAATACGATGTGTTTTTTATGCTCTTTTGTAAAATTGTGATTTTGTTCCATGAACTTTCCCACTTTCTGAACTATTTCCTACAAATCTATAGTTTAATATGCTTTTATTTTAGGTAATTTATATGCAACTAAGGGACATAAACGTCATTCAAAAAATTGCGCTTAGCGGTTTATCGATTATTTCTGTGTCGATGGCAATATTTGCATCGGATTTACCATCAGTAAGTCCCATTATTTCATTATACATTATAAACAGGGAGAACGAGAGAGAAATTCTATATATTTAAAATTAAATAATTTTAAAATACTATTTCAAGAAGTTTTGCGAGATTTTAAATATTTTCTAATTTCTTGAAATCTTTTTTTGTTTATTTAATCTATATTTCTCTTCAATCCCCATTTTAATTTTCTATGAAAATACTTTTTAATTCTACAACTAATTGTAAGTTTAATAATATTATTAACATTCATAGGGTGTGGTATTTTACTGGACAGTTAGTAGTGGATATGGTCTAATATATCATTTACTATTGTCGAGGCCTGGAATTAGAAAAATTTTTAGGATTCCTGAATCGAAATCAGTTGATCAGCTCAAGCAGGGCGTTTCTGCCTGGATAACAGAACGTCAAAATTTACAAAATATGCATACACAATCAGACGAAAACTTAACAAAAACTGTGAAGGATCCTTAAGTGAATTATATGTAGGCAAATAAAATTAGTAACCTAAGAAAATAACAGAACGTAATGAAACTTTCATAAATCTAATATACAAAATAAAGATTAAAATTCATCAAATGATTCGTAATAAATTATATGAAATACTGAAATGTTGTCAAACTCTGTATTATTTCAGGAAAAATTATCATTATGTGAAGTAAATGCATAAAAGTATATTAAAATTGTTACCAAGTTGCATATAATATTTTATTCAATAAATTTCCAAAGTTGTAAAACGCCATTAAAAGACCTTTCCAAGACCCTCATAGAAAAGTCAAATTGGATAACTGTAACACGAATTTGTACATATACATATAATTAAAAATTAGTGGAGATAGCGTGATTGTTAAACGTCGAAAATTCGTGCTCCTGCATCTTGGCAACGTTGACAACCCGCAGCACTAGGAGATTCCCCTTTAGGGCCATGTGATGAATGTAATATTAACTACTAATTGATTTCATACGTACACGTTTCAGTTTATTATTAAATTAAATGTTGACACAGATTACTGTATGTCGTACAGTGAGTTTGTTTATGGGTAGAGGTCCCTATATCTAATAGTATAATAGAATTATCATTATTTAAATACAAGTTTGTTCATGTGTAATAGAACGTATGGGTACTTTATTCTCTTTGAGTTCTTAATGATAATAATAATTAAACGAGATGTTTAGTGATCGATTCATTTGAGATGATCTTGAATGCAATATTATCTTTTCTTGTAGTGCATTTACAATTTATTGATGTGTTTAGCTTCTCAATCAGCTCGAATCGGTGGTGGATCGTTACGATGCTGTACAATAGTGATATTGTTGAAAAATTTCGTTTCCTTGAACGGAACTTTCTGTAAGCCACTGATCTTTTCCAATATAATATATATCAGCTCCACATTGATTCGTAATTTCTGCCACCTGATGGTAATTCACAATGCCTTATCTGTAAAAATATGTAGGTAATAATTACAAAAACAATAAATAAGAATGTATAGATTACATTCGGAAATTAAACAATTATGAGCTGTAGAGGAAAATATATTTTGAGTATATAATATTACATTTGCGAAGACATGATTGTGTTTTGAAGCAGTATGGGGATGATGTTGCAAGAATTTACATTTCCTGCCTCGTTTCCTGAACGAGGTAAACCTGAGAACCGGGCACGGTTGAGGTGGTGACAAAGCTACGGTGTTTAGCGCGAATTAAGGTCAAATTGCTTTCCGCTGTGTCTGCACGATCTTCAGCGGCTTCCAATTCACGTTGGAATCGGCGGACTCGCGTTACGCTCTGCTGAGACATGCCCTCTTGTTCTTGAAGTTGTCTTTTGTAAATGTTAACTTTTTGGCAAGCTTTGTCCAAAGACTCCTGCAACAGTGCAATATTCTTTGAATCTTCCTCAACTTGAATCATGACTTCCTTAATGTTGCGTTCTTTTTTGCGTAGAATCTTCACTGTCTCGGAGTGCCTGCGTTTCTCCTCATCAAGTTCGAGCTCTAAATCACGAATCTGAAAATTAAATTGGTTTTTTAAATTTCATGTTCACGTGTCATTAGGATAAGTTATGAACAAGTGAAATGAACTCGTTAGAAAATAGAAAGAATGATTGCTTACTCTTGCTTCAAGTTTGCTGATGATTCGTTTACCACCGACAATAGCATTGGCCTCCACTTCCTCCAAACGGATAGAAAGATTCTTGACTTCGATTTCAAGAGATTTCTTAATGGCTTCAATTTTGACAATACGTTCTTGTTCCTCATGGAGGATCTCAACAGTGTGTTTTAGCTCAACTTGTACTCGTTGGTACCTTTCATCACTCACTCTCAATTCTTTAGTAACTTCTTCGTAATCACCAGCCAAGGTAGCGAGTTCTTGTTCAAGTTTCGCCTTAGAAGATGCAATGTTCACATTGATGGTCGTCAATTCGTTGATACGACTAACAGCTTCCTCATACTGTTGCTCGACAGTTCTCTTTGCACGAAGAGCCTACAACAGAAAAGATGTATTACTGAAAGATGCCGAAGAAACCTTGCTTTTATTGATATACCACTTCTTGTAAATGCACCAGCAACTTTAGCGCTTGCCAATGTCAGAAAGAACTTAAAATACTTAAAATAAAACAAGAATTAAACCATTAAATGATTTCAATGGAGTTTTTCGACCTACTCTAATAGGTACTCAATAAAATAAATAAAATTAGTAGCTTACAGATTCGTAGTTGCCACGGACTTCTTCAAGCTCAGCAGTCAGAGACTGTAGACGACGTTGGCTGATACCCAATTGGTCTAGTGTCACTTGCAATTGACGTTGGACTTCATCGTAGTGTGCTTGCAGTTCCTAATAAAGGTCCGAGCATTAAAATATAATTGGCATTTGTTTTGGCAGGTTTATTCGAAATTCCTTAGAAAATTAACTTACGGTCAAAGTGAGAGATTGTTTCTTGATAGTCTTTTGTAAGTCTAGATTATTCTTATTGGCCACGTCCAATGAAAGTTCCAACTCGGTGATCTGAATCTGAAGCTTCTTCTTGATACGCTGCACCTCGGTCTTCAATCTCGTTTCAGCTTCTACGACGCGAGCGTTCAGTTGTTCAATTTCGATACTTGTTGCTTTTCTGAAAAATTAAAACATTTATTTATTTATTTATTTTTTTTTGTCTTTATTATAATGTTTTTTTAATTTTACACGGGGTAAAATGAGTGGGGATCTTCCTAGATTTTACCTACGCAGATACTTAAAATCACACTTTTGTCAAAACGACATCACAAGGTTACATATAACAAAAGACAAATTTGCGTTGTTTTTTTCGAAAGTGAATACCTTTTGTCCATGAAGTAATTACTCGTTTTTTCTTCAAATCCTTTAATTTCTTTTTTTAAAGTACAGAGTGGCTCAGAAATCTTGTCCATATCAGCGAAATTTTTTTGCCTTTCATCCATTGTTCTGTGATGTTCAGATTCTTCCCAGTAGCCGTGAACAACTTCCCTTTGCCATTTCCTAATGTCTGCTACTTCATGTCCTCTTGAGAGATTCTTTAAAGCATCTGTTTTCAGCTGTATCTCGATTGCTTTCGCAGATTTACCTCTCAAACTTTTTCCATGCTCATACGCATCATTGATCCTTGACATCTCCTGCACATCCCTTAAAGACTGAAGTTCTCGGTCTGCCATTTCCTCTATTTCCTCTTCTAAAAAATTTTCTTTTCTGGGTCTCAAACTTTCCAAGGTTGTGCAGTTTAACTTATCCTCAAGGATCTCTTTAGTAACGTGAGCTGCTTCTACAGTCTTCGCAAGGCTAAAATCCGATCGTTTCGCTAGCTTCGGACAAGAGTAAGCGAATATTTCTGTTAATTTAAATAAAAATGTTTTTTTCACTTTAAACATGAAACTGGGCCCAAAATTTTTACAAAAATATTTTTTACTTGGACAAAAAAAAAAACGAAAATATAACTGCTCAATGCTCGAATTAAATAGGTATTTGTAATTTAATGAAAGATCAAGCAGACTTCTACCGTATGAAGCACTCAGATCAGCTTCTTCCGTGGTACTGAATTAGAATTAGAAAAGGTCAGGCAGTCGCAGGGGCCAATCACTAAATTTACTAGTTCTTCGTAACACGTTCAATCTTATAACTTATGATTCAAACTCTAGATTTAAATTATTCTCTTTGCAGATATTAATTTAAAAACGGAAAGTTCAATAGTTTCATTTTATACAAAAAAAAAATAAAATAAAATAAAATAAAATAGAAAAATTAAAAAAAAAAACATGAAAAAACATGAAAATTATACATTTTTTCTGCTCTGTAAGCATTCATTAAAAACATATGCACAACTGCAGAACAAAAAAATATATAATTTTAATATTTCTTGAACAAAACGAAGAGATTGAATTTTCAGATTAGCGTTTGAGTTCAACACATTTTCGTCAACATACCTTAAAATGTTCTAAATGCTCTTTAGCCTTGGCCTCAGCTTTGTACGCGTGTCTTACAAGATCTTGTCTAGTGTAAGGTCTCACTGTCTTGTGTTCCCAAAAAGCACGACCATCCGACCATGGCAAGTGGGGATACGTGGATTTGCCTCTGATATTGTTTTCTTTTAGATCGATATAGTCAATCATTGGTTGATAATAGTTAATCCCGAAACCGTAATTTTTTTCGTAAATACGCAAGGGTCCGCGACGCCATTTCGATTCTATTGGCACTTGGCACATTGGTACTTTGCTCACCATTTTATTATTAAATTAAGGCTATCTGTTGTACTCTTGGGGACACGTTTCACGTCTTTCTTAAGGAGGAGAAACAACAAATTTTTACACACTGTATTTCGTCTTGATTCGCTTTGATTCGCTATTCAAAAAGATCAGAATTTTTCCAGGATAGCCGATTGAGATTTTCTATTCAAGTCGTTGCTTCTTTGTTCGTTAATTCGAAATTATAATCGTTTTCGTGTAGAAGAATCATTAGTTGCTTTGTTAGCATTCGGAACTTTTTTCTTCTAATCGAGGTTTGGATGATATGAAATAACGATGTTGACACTTGTTGGACTGTCGATGAAAATGAGAGCACTGACCACGTTGACGAGTCTTTTGTAAGATTTTTAAAGTTGCCACATCATATTCTTCTTGCAGGATCCGCCAATCAGAATCGCTTGCCAATACATGAAAAGTCACTTTGTTCAGATGATACATTATATTAATAAAGAGGAAGGTACGTTCCTCGTAATACGCTAGAGTAATTAATAGACGAGACCGTCTGGATGAAAATTCAATTTTCAATTCATCCTGTAGACGTAGTCTTATTTTAAACAAAAGTAAGCATATAGAGCGAAAAACTGTTTAATTTTAATATCTCTTGCTTAAAACGAAAAATTCGAAATCTAAGCTCAAAATTTAATTGTGAATTTCACTTTACACAAAAATTATTTTATAACTATACGTTTTTCCACTCTATACGCATATTTCTATTTAAAAAATGAGTACCACTACAGAATTAACTATCATATATCTAACTATCATATTTTTTAAGTAAAATGAAGAAATTGAATTACGATATTAGGAAATAAATCTAACACCCTTCAATGACATATTTAGGTCACAGGATGTTCCCCTGAATGCATGACCCCGGAGACCACGAGCCATAATGACTCGAGGGACTTCATCGATAACAAATTTAACTTTGGTTTATTATTAGCGAATGAGGCAGCGTGACACGCGGTGGTCGATTTAAAATACAATCACTTGCATCACGACTTACAATTGGGATTGTAAAGTGAGCATGCGTAGGTATAATACATATAGCATTCTCCACAAGATCAAGGTTGTGCGAATGATGCTCTAATTTTTTTTTATGGGGAAATTCTGTTTTACACGCAAACACATGTTGGACTCAAGTTCAAACTTAAAAATTCAATTTCCTTATACTTTATTCAACTAATATTAGAATCAGGTATCCTTTTGTTCTGTGGATTTACTCTTATAGTCTTATATAAGTGTAATATTTTTTAAGAAAAATGAAGAGATAGAATTTTAAAGTTGGAACTTGATCCAACACGAATAGACAAAAGATTAATAAATATCAAAGATTGACCTACCGGATGGCCTCAATTTCTTCGTCCTTCTCGGCTAGGCGGCGCTCCGTTTCGTGACGAAGTGTGCTTAGCTCAGTAGACAATCTTTGGGCACGTTGTTCTTCGATTTTGCGTCCCTGTAATGTTTGTTATACATTAAAAGATATACCTTGTCTCAAAGAATTATAATACTCTGAGTATACTCTTATTGCATTGCTAATTGGATTTGAAAGATACCCGAAACGCAGAATATATTGAAAGTTGAGTGTATCTGTTTCTAATATATTCGTTTAGTATAATGAGGAAATTAAATTTTATCGTTAGAATTCGCCCCCAACTCAACATCCTTAATACTTAGGGGTTGTGCATAAATTACGTTGAGCTTTTTGTGGCGGTGGGGGGGTTCAGTTCAAACCTACAGTTAGTGATACGGATAGTACATCGTTAGCCTGCGCTTGTCAACGCACCTGGTCGTAGCGTGCGTGTTGAGCTAGGGGGGGTGAGATTGTCATAAATGCCGACTAAATAAATGGGATTTGCCGACTGTGACTTCACAGCGATTTTAATTTATACACATTTATGATCGAATTATATAATCGATATATAATTATTTAATATACATTATAATCGTATTACCCGAAAATACCGAAAATTCCAACTCGGCACGATGCTAGGAGGGGTGTCACACCTCTGACACGCCCCCCTCGCTACGCCCCTGTCAACTTAGGGTGGTAGGGGGTAAATATCCGGAAAAATCCTCAACGTAATTTATGCACAACCCCTTATACTTACAGCTTCGGCTTCTTTGTAAGCAGCAGCCAATTCTTCCCTTTCGTTCTCAAGACGGCGAAGTTCCAATTCAAGTTCATGGAGTCTGCGATTCATGTCAGCCAACTGATTCTTAGCATCATTGAGATCGTCTGAAAATAATATACAAATATGTATTATTGCACATAAGATAATCTACTAAAAAGCAAAACAAGTTTTGTCTCAGTAATTTTAAATTGCATCGTAATCCGTGATTTTTTTTTAAATCAAATAATTTTTTTGATCAACTACTGTAATTAAAGCTCTTAGGTCCGAGTCTTTACCTCAAAATTCAATGTCTTCATTTCATTTTTAAAGTATTATAACTATTAGATATTTTTTCTCTTTATACCCATAATTATATTTAAAAAATAATTGCCGCTACAGAGTGAAAAAGTATCTAATTATAATATTTATTAAATAAAATGAAGATATCCAATTTTGTGGTTAAAAGTTCATTTCAATCACCCTAAATGTTATGTTGTTAAGTTTTTATGATTTTTAATCCTAATTTATACCTCCAAGTTTCTTATTTTCACGGGCAAGTTGATCCTTGAGTTCTCGGGTCTTGTCAAGTTCTGCATTGGTACGTTGGAGTTCTTGTTGCTTGTTGCGGAGGTCACGTTGACTCTGTTCGTACATAGCAAGAGTTTCATCGAGACGAGACTTCATTTCAATATTGATCTTTTCCAAGTGTTCGCAACGTTTCTGAAGTTCCCGAGCAGTTCCGTTGGCCTTCATCATAAAAAAACAAGATTATTGTCAAACTGGTGAGACGTTTTTAATACATAATTCCTGAGAGTATTGAACGATGTCTCTCAGCTCAAAATTGAATTTCTTAATTTTTCTCATTAAATATTTTAATTAAAGATTGTTTCGATTTTCAACATGGATTCTCAAACGCGATTGGCATCCTTTGCATTCTAAATCGATGGAGAAAAAATGTATAATTTTAATACTTGTGCAATGTGCATATAGAAACTTATTAGAGTTCTAACCATTTTAAAGAATCTGTTATATGAATACATATGCAAAAAGTACTAAAATTAGATATTTTTTCGCTCTGTTTTTTTCGCACGTTTCTTTTTCAAAAAAAAAAAATCTAAAATGTAACGCGAAAAAATATTTCATGAAAATATATGATGAGAAAAACGAAGAGATCGAATATTTTTTTTTTTTTATCATTTTGAGGATAGGATTAATTGATCTTATAAAAATGCGCAGTAGACGTCTACAATTCCTAGTTTAAGGTACGCACCTTCTCTAGGTCAATAATCAAAACCTCCACTTCAGATTGGAGACGAGATTTTTGCTTCTCAAGATTGTTTATCTTCACCAAAAGAGTCTCGATCTGCTCTTCCTGTTCTTGGATGCGTGCAGAATATTTTCGACGCAATTCTTCGACCTGAAGGGAATACAGCAAAGGATAAGTTTAAGGTAAACTAAGTACTTGTAAATTTATTTAAAAATTAAAAAATACTTACTTCTTCCGCACGAGCTTGGGCTTCAGTCTCATACTTAGATCTCCAGATGGAAACTTCACCGTTGGCTTTGACTAACTGACGTTCTAGGTCTAAACGTGCTTCGGACTCCTCTTCCAACTGGACGCGAACTGATTCCAATTCCACTTCAACCTAGAATACAGCAATTAATTATTCATTGTTAATTATAATGAATAATTTCCAAAATTTCCTGGAAATTTTGTGAAATTTTTAAATTGAACTTATGATAAGTTAACATGCTTTATCGAGAAAATCGAGATTACAAAACCTATTTACCTGGTGCAAAGAAGCCTCGACGAGTGATCGTCGTCTTTCCTCATCTTCCAGACGACGACGGGCATCTTCCAATTGTCCAGCAATTTGTGTTCTCAGGTAAATGACATTCTCAATGTTCACCTAAAGAAGAAAAAAACATCATTCGTTTTTTGACAAATTAATATTACATCTAGAACTAGAAGTACATAAATGAGAACAGAAGCTTTACAGAGAAAAAATAAAGTGAAAAATCAAAATATACACTGAAACCCCTATTTAGTTGGACCCGATTTAGTTGCCGCAGGCGGAGCTTAGCCCACCGGTCATGCAGTGCCGTAACTATCGATCTTGGCACCAGTGCTCTCGCATCGTGTTTTAATTTACCGCCGAACGCGCTGACGTTCCCCCAATTGATACAGCACTTTCTGTCTGTGCATGACATTTTATGACTTTCGATTTAGTTGGAACTCACCCGAGCGCCGAACTAAATAGGGGTTTCAGTGTACTTTATTTTACCTTAAGGTCCTGTACTTCTTTCGTCAATTCGATGTTTTCTTGCGACAAGCGTGTTTTGTGACTGGTGATATCAACAATAGTGCGATTTAATTCCTCGATTTTGACATTAAGTTCCGATACGTGAATTTCTAACTTTTCGACTGTTTTCATCGACATAATCTTCTCTTTCGTAACATTGTCGATTTGAGAGAGGAGTTCATACACCTCCTGTTGGAATTTTGACTTTTCTTTATCAGCCCTGAAAGTGAAAGATTTATGAATACACTGAAAAA
Organism: Synergus itoensis; assembly: GCA_904066005.1. Classification (NCBI taxonomy): domain Eukaryota; kingdom Metazoa; phylum Arthropoda; class Insecta; order Hymenoptera; family Cynipidae; genus Synergus; species Synergus itoensis. Next base: position 1,651,237 of record CAJFCP010000131.1, on the reverse strand, counting down.
TTGACAATTAAAATACATATATGCTAAAGTTGACAATCAGAGAATTTTTTCGTTAAAATTCGACCGAGTTAGAGATAAAAACCAAAAATATATTTGAGTATTAAAAAAAAATCATTTATTTATTGTTCAGAAATTTTGTTATTTTATTTTTTTAATTGTCCTATAGGTCTCCACAAAATATATTTTTTCAACAAAATGAGATCAGCCGTTTTCAAGAAAGAAAGGATTTTCGATTCTTTTTCTCCGCGCTAAGATAAATTGCATTAGACAAGGTCATGAAAACCACTTGCTCGTTTAGAAGATCACCTGTGGATTTGACACTGCTAATGCCTCTCGAGAAAGTGTTTAGTGTTAGATCCACTTGAAGCATTTGAATTGCTGCCCTTGAGTTCTAATTAGCCTACAAGTGGCCTGCTATTATTTTCAGTTGTTACGAGATTTGGAGACGCGGTGATGAAAGAAAATTATTTCAAGAAAAAATAAATGGGAGAACGGGAATCGGAGAAAATAATTAACCGAGAGATTTTTTTCTCCCACGCAAAAACGAGGGTGTAAGGTGTCAGTCAGTTGATTCCGAGGATAGTGGGGATTCGTGTCTCCTCGCGTGTACTAATATGGCGTGCCAACGTGGGGTTGAGGATTGCCTCGCAACTCATGCGGTTAAAAATAGTCATAAGCTGAGTAAACGTGTATGCAAAAAGGAAAGACTTGAAGAGAGAAAGATGGAACAAGAAACTCTAAGAGAGTGAGAGAGGGAAGGATTATGAGTCGAGAACGCTATTTTAACGAGGAAATCTTACCACCAATACCCTGCAACATCAGAGGTGCACTTTTCTCAAAACACCACTTTTTTGCCCAATTTTACCTGAAGATGTATTTTTAGTGATGGTTGACATACCAGCACTTGATACATCCGTGGAAAGATTCTAAAAGTTTTAAAAAAATTTCCAGGATCAGGTGAAAATATCTATGTGAAAATCCATTGAAATATCCACTTAGAAATTACTTGTAAATTCACCCGAAAATCTACATGGAAATCCCATAGAAATCAACTTGGAAATCCACATTCTTTACAATCGCTTACAAATTATTTCTAGTTTCTTTTAAAATTATTTTAAATATTTCGATTACTTTTAAAATCCTTTGAAATTTAAGTGAACTTTATCACACTTTATTGTAGTTAATATGTTAGAATGTGAAACGGAAGCGGCCAAAAAAAGGCCTTTATTTTTCTCTCGCACTCCTACAGAACGTGCCAACCCGTCAAGTACCGAAAATTTCGGGAAATTTTGTTCTTTCTATTTTCCTCAATTTCCGTCTCCTATATCTCTTTTTATCCAGCAAGGTATTCTGCTTAATTTCTTTTAATCTTTCTTCGTTTACTGGGTTACTAAAATTTTCAATACCGACCACAACGGTACCAGTGCCGACCTATTTTTAGAAGTAGAGGGACCGACGACTTCATGTATTTCAGGTGCGACTACTCTCTACTCTGGCAGTTGGAAGCAAGCCAGTACAGCGCACCTATAATTTGCAATAATTTTCGGATATGCCTTCCTCCACGATGTGCAGCTATAATTATGTTAGATCATACGCATGAATCATCACTATGAGGTCAAATTACTCTCGTGTTTCATGGCGGCTAAGATATGTGAATTTTATCGTGTTAGCTATTATTTATCACTTTCGGCTGAGATTTAAGGATTTTGAATCCAGATTCTAAAGTAAAGTGAAACCATACAATTTTTAAATTAGATTTCGAACTTTCACTAAAAAAACTATTTTTTTACACATTATTTCTTAACTTTCACGATGAAAGAAGGCTGACTTTCTGTCCCAAAAATAAGGATAAAAAAAAATGATTGGTAAATGTGATTGATTGATAAAAATTGATTAAAAACTGCTATAATTTTTTAAAAATTACAGAATGTTCTCTTCTCTAGCAAGTTTAAATTTTTGAAATTTCATGTGATTATTGAATACTAACCTTGCTCGGGCCTTTGATAATTGATCGATTTGATCTTGAAAATCAACAACCACTTCCTGATGTTTTTTTCGTAGGAGATGAGCAGTCTCTTCACTTTCTAGGTGGACATCTTCAAGGAGCTTTCTGAGTTTCAATAATTCTGTGTCCCTTTTTTTGTTGATTTCAAACTGTTACAGAAAGATATAGTTTGAATCGAGAGGTATGCAAATTTTTGAAAAGTTCGACCCGAGTTTAATGAAAAAATTCTCGGAAATTTCTAATCAGTTTTGGTTTGAAATTTTTGGCAATTTTTTAATTAAACTTCAAATTGAGAATGTTTAGAAATTTGTTAAAAGACCTGACGATAATTTCTTAAGAGAAATAAGTCTGTGGTCGTCGCCATTTGATTAGTAGCCAAGAACTTTTAGATCTTTTACTCTATTTACCTGAGATTCGGCGCCACCTTCAGCTTCTTCGAGACGCTCAGAAAGCTGAATAACTTGCACACTTAAATCGGCGCGTTCGCGTTCAATCTATAAAAGAAAAATTGAATTGTGCAAAAAATGGTTTTTAAAAAATAATATTTCTGACTGGGAAAAGATAATTCAAAGCATCATGTAACCTACGATTTTTAAATTAAATTTGTTCACTCTCACCACTTTAATTGAAAAGGAGGAGGAGGTGTGACCAAATATTTTTAATTTTCAGATTTATTTTTTTTTTTTGTGACAAAATAATCATATCTGGTAAAAAATATTTTGTTACACCCCTCCAAATTTCCTTCCCTAATTGGAAATGTGTGATAAAATATTTAGCTTGGAAATTTTAAAATGAAAATCTATTTCAACCATTTACTAATTAATCACTCTCACGAAATGATTATTCAATCCAAAATATTATCAGCTAGCAGAAAATTTATTCTTGAACAATGCCCTATGTATAAATGTAGAAAAACATCCGCTGCCAAATTCTACATCAGACTGGTAAATCTTGGCATTGAAATTCTTCGTTTTTCATGTTGACCCACCATTACTCCGTATACATTTTCTTCCGCTACTATTCGCATTTGACAATGAGCTGTCAGTCTATTATTATTTTTAAAAATTATCCAAAATAGTTAGAGAACAAGCTTTAAGGCATCTAAGGGAGTTGGCTTCATGCTCTAATCTCAAAACTCCATTTCTTCATTCTCTATTTTCAATCTCCGTTTTTCCATTTGAAAAGTTTTACAAGTAATCACTTAAAATTGAATTATTTTTAATTTGAATATATTCGAGGTTGAAGATTTTAACCCGTAGCCGTCTGCCATTTTTCCGCGACCTTCTCTCATCCACTCGGATCCACAAGTATCCATAATATTTAGAAAGTAGGAAACGAAAAGCGAACTAATAAAAGGCATATTAAAAAACCTATTAAATGCACCGTATTTTTTCGCTAATTTACAAAGTATTTCCCCTTCCTATATTTTACAACTTTATCTCAATTTTTTAAATATATAGGTCGCATCCGAGTTAGACGAAATCAATTGGCCAAAGATTGATGAGAGTTTGAAATGTGTTTGAAATTTATTTTTAAATGATGAAAGATTTACTTGGACCTAAATACCAGGAAAAGAAGCCAATGTGAAGCCAAGTAAATCTTAACTTGACATTCTGTATGACACGAGGAAGTTCAGCTAATTTTCCGTATGCTTTCATGTGCCAATTTTTTTTCATTTTCCAGGCAACAAAGCAGGGAATTTTTCTTTTGAGAAAAACATAATCTCGTCAAAAGTACAAGACTTAGGAATGTCGAAACGCAAAGACGTCTCGGGGAAGGCCTGAGCAATGACAGAAATAGAAGCAGCATGAGCTGGAAATTTCAACCTAGTATCCCCACTTTGCTGAGCCATGTTCGGTTTCTACGGTACGCTGAAATCCACAGTACATATTTCAACAAAACGAGTTCCGAAAATAATTTTTTAACCGATGATACTTTGCTTTATTTTTCCGTATATTTTTTTCTCTGTTTCGCTTTTGAAATTAGAGGGAGAAAGAGACTCTTCCGCGAGACACGAAAGAGGCTTTTGCATCATTCTCTTACGAGCAAGAAGAAAAAATGAAAAAAAAAAAGTACTTACCCTCTGACGCAGCTCTCTCTCACCCTCTAGGTCATCTTGAAGTAGACGGATTTTGTCCTGAAATTAAAAGAAATTTTATGTCTAGCAATCCTTTAACTAATCGCGACATGAAGTCGCCTAAAAGATTTAATGCATGTAATCATCACTATAAATATATATCGCCAATAGAAGTGATTAGAGAATTAAAAAAAAAACTCGAAAAGTGTTACTGTAAAATTTCGTCAGATACATACATAGATTTTCAGTTAGAGAGGTTTGAAGTTTGTCTTGTAGTGCGATAAAGATAATAGAAGTATTCTCTCTCTCTCACACACACACACACACACACGCGCGCGCACGAAAAGACTTTCCATTCAACTTCTAACCGCTCTATAGCTCGAAAACTATACGCTTAAAGAAATGTGCATCAGAAGTGCTTTTCGACTTGTTTTTTCGTCCTCTATTCCATTTATACAAGAAAAAAATATCTTGTGAAAGAGCTTCTATTGGCCTCCTTGTAGGGGTGCATAGAAAACGAAAAAACCAGTCGAAAATTTATACTGTGAGTAAAAGATAAGTGGAAAATCTTGTTGTTTGAGAGAGAAAAAAGGCGTTTTATTACATTTTTGTTACAACAAGGCAAACTTTAAATTTTACACACAGATTTTTTGATTTGGTTTTTCGTTCTCTACCCATTCCTACAAGGAAGCTCAACTAATAACGCATTTGAATCTAAAAATTACATTATTTGACTGTTTTATGAATTGAAAGTTGTAAGTATGAATTAGGGATGTTAGTTTTGTTAGTTGACCACACATTTTAGCTCACGAGAAACCGGGGTATTATTATTTATTAACACTGAACACGAAATAGATCATTTTGATCGAATCACAAATAGGCACGATCAGAACGACGATCTGCAAGCCCGATATCCATGACTATTTTCGTATCGAGCACTTTGGTCCGTATATTTGGCACTAACGCTTCTTAATGGTCACTGAACTTGTGCGAAACACACTATTCACTTTTCACCTTCTGTTCTTCTTCTTGTGTCATAGTTTGCCCTTCTATCCAAATTTTGCACATTTTTTAACGCGCACGGTTAGAGAGTTAGTCATGGCAGTAAGAATTAGAGACTTGTATTTTTCTTTTTTCATTAAATTTTTTGTTTTTTTTTTTTTCTGTTCATGGAAAGGAAAAGTGGAAGGACGATAAGGACTTACCTCGAGTCTGGAGAGAGCGCTCAGGTCGGCACTGTACTCGATGCTGACATCGGCTGCTCCACCACCACCACTTGAGCGGTACGAGTACTTGGAGGATTTTGCTACTGCTGAAGACGACATTCTTCTATAAGATTAATTCTTCTATAAGATTATTTCTCTACTTCGAATATCGAGTTTAGGATTTCCGTCCGTTTGATTGTCGGAGAATTTCTTCTCCGTCGATTCAACTCGCGATACCGGGCGAGAGTCGGTTTTTTGTGGGTCGTTTACGAAATAGAGTTCCCAGGGCTCGTTCCGTTAGCCCAGTAACTTGCGTTTAGACTGAGCAAGTTTAGGCTGACTTTGAGGGTGGGTCGCTTTTTATCCTAGGGATCTTAACGTACTTTCAAGTCGTCCTTCTTCGTCGTATCTTCTTCTGGGTTTCGGAGCCGACCAGCGCCCTACTCGTAGTGCGCGACCCGTCGTCGTTCGTATGGCGCATCGACCGTCCTGTAGATCCGTCAAAATGACGGCGAACGCATGCGTAATGGATCGTTGATGATCATGCTGAGGAAAATTGATCCCCACCACTGACGAAAAGATCGTCGGAAAATGATCTCGAGGGAGGGCGGCTCTCTCACTAGCTTCCAGCAACATTTCCATTACGAAGGAGTCTATATCAGACTGGACACGTCGTTCTCGAAAGAGTGGGTGTTTATAGATCACTTTTTCTTCTCGCGTCAACTTCTGTTTCTGGTGCCAAAATAACAGCTAGGATGATTCAAAGAAAGAGGCCTTTCTTTCAAATTGTTTTAGATTTTTTAATTATCTGATTTATCTTTTTTCGAGATATAATTATATAGGATCGCAAAAAACGTGATATACACACGCACATAAACGCATACACCACATATTCCACTTGAAATAAACATCATGTTTCGTAATATGAAAATTAAGGGTATATGAAAAGTATATGTATAAGCATGCAGAGAAAGGAAACAAATTATATGCTGCACATGCTTCTTTAAAAAATATTTCCTATATTGTTCGTTCGCTTTCAACGATTTTTTTGGCAAAATCAAGGATTTAGATCGCTGATTGAGCTATATACTTTTTACATTTAGACCTTCGTCGTTCAGAGGTGTAAAAACGCCAGGCATTCTTGAAGTTGCCGTCGCAGGTACCGCGAAAGACAGAACGTTGAAAGAAATGAACGTTTTGAATGTTGTCTTCAGTTGGATAACAATTCGGTATTTTTATAAAGAATTTGGTAAGCTCTCATTTGATCTGATTCCTTTTGAATAATCACTTGCCTCAGTTTGAGATATTTTTTTATTGAATTTTGGCATGAGAAAGAGTGAGAGGGGGGGGGGGGGAATTCTTGCTAGCGTATTTTTTCATACACTAAGAATAAAGTTTTTCATTCATGCTCTGCAAGGAAAATTGAGGTGCCACATTACACCATAATAATATACGCCAAACTATATGCGGAAGCTATTAGTAGCACAAACCGATATTTCGTCGGTATTTTTTAAAACAATTTATAATTGTTTGTAATTTCTTTTTTATTTTTTTTATCTCTCACAATAGTGATCAATTTACATAGAATTATATATGTTTTAAAAATATTTTAAACATGTTTTTCCTCGTTCTTGTCCGAGTTGAAACTTGGAACCCAAAAGTTAACTTTAAAATTAGAAGAAAGGTGAGTGAAACATTAATTTTTTTAACTTTTTGAAACTTATTTGAATAATATACTTTGCTTTTTAAAAGTAATAATTGCATAATATCTTTATCTATTAATTTATGTTTTTAAGGGCATGCTCTGCGCTTGGATTGTGTGGGTTGAGAAAAATTTTTTTGGTGTTAACCATGTCCAAACGCAATGATATATTGCTTTCAAACTTTGGAATATATGAAATGGGACATTAAACTACGTTTGTATACTTAGTTGGAGTCATAATTTTGAAAAAAAATCATGTCCCTACTTTACCGACTTGATTTTTTTTCAAAATTATGACTCCAACTAAGTATACAAACGTAGTTTAATGTCTCATTTCCTATATTCCAAAGTTTGAAAGCAATATATCATTGCGTTTGGATATGGTTAACACCAAAAAAATCGGTTTGTCGTCCGAAAAGAGCATGCCCTTAATCATTATTAAATGTTAAATCATTGAGTTGGAGAAATGATAAAAAGCTGAAATCCATTCACTTTAAAAGCAAAATATACTAGTAGATAAAACTAATTCAAATATAGATAGTGACACCTTTTTAGATAAATGCTCTTTATACATATATGTATAGTATCTTATACAATATTACATTTTTATATCTTTCTTTTTATCAAAAATTTTTTAATTTACGGAATAGTTAAAAAAAAACATCTATAAATTCGAGATCACAATGCCATTCCTGAGTAAGTCGCTGGCGCATTCCGATCGATCGAACCGGTGTGTTTATAAACACACGGCCAAGAGTCAAGATCTTTCAATATGGTGCATGAAGATCCAGCCTATGAGAGTAAGATGGAGATAAATTTAGAGAATTAGGGCAACATAGTTGTGCGAGAACTCAGAGTACTATAGTGTATTGCCGGTCTCTTCGATTTCGTTACACCTGTTCCTTCCAATATTGACCACGGCTTCTAATGTAGTCTAGACTATTTTTTTTCTTATTAAAATAATTTCGAGTAACATTTCAAAGTAAAGGAAAAATATTTGGTTAACAAAAAATTTTTTTAGAAATTTAAAAAATATTTAAAAGCTAAGAAAGAAAAAGAATCAAATTGAAGAATGACACAGATGCAAATATCTTCGGACCAAAAAAAATTAAATAAAGAAAACGGAAAGAAGAAGCGCATTTTCGTTCAAAATCGATTGAAATTAGGCATTTGATTTCTTTATTATTAGGATATTTTTTTTTCTAAAATGTCACACAAAAACTGTTGCTTTGAATTCGATTAATTCAAAAGATATGTTGAGACATCTGTTTCCTGATAATCAAAAAATATTGGTTTTAGGGTAAAATTTGGAGGCCCCTTTGCCACTTTAGCCGCGTCTGACTAAAGTCGGCCTGTTACCACTGGCACCTGCAAAAGAAATTGTGGATCGGTACAAGTGATACGAGGCGTGTTTAGTCAGACAAATATGTTTGTAAAAACAAAATAACAATTTTTGACGAAACTGTCAGTCCTATCAAAAATTTTGTTATAGATGTTTTAAAGACGAAAATTTTTTTCTCTAGATTTTTTATCCTATCTGGTGCCAATTAGCTGTAAAATTGAATTTTGGAATTCTTCATTTTCTTTTTCTTACATAAAACGAAAAATATTGTTCCTATAAAGAAATGGTCAAGAAAAAATCTTTTATATCTTTTTAAGGGGAACAATTTTTCCTACGAACTTATTGTCGTATCTAGAGCTTAGCGTCTCTTCCAGAGGTTCAAAAAAAGGAAAATTCATGAAAACCATTTTTTCTGACTCAGGAAATCAATTTATAATATACATTTAATTATTCTTCTAGAAAATTGCTTGTGATTCAAATTCAAGAATTCTATGCATGTCCCAAATATAATTGCAATTCTGATTATTTGATGAAATTCCTATTTACAAATTGAAAGGAAAAGATTACATCTTTTTATACAGTTTTCTTTTAACCCAATTCAGAAGGGAAGACATTTGTCTAATTTCGTAAGAAGCTTAAGAAAGTTCCGCAAAACTCGGACGTTTTCATCCGTTTATGTGGGTAATAGCGGTAACAGAAACTCAAGTTATTCTGGTCTTGGTTACTCGTGATGATGTCTGGAATTCTCCACCAGAGTGAGCTACTGAACGGACGAAGAAGCTAATGAAGAGAAATAGAAGCAGAAACGTCGTCTTCGAGAAGAAGCACGAACATGAGGGGCCAATCTCAAATTACTTGGTGGGTTTAAGCCAGGCCGACGGAAATGTTTGCCCACTACCGTTCGGCAACCTTTTATAGACAGCCGCAGGTAGTGGGGCGAGGTGGGAGGCTCTGAAAATCACGTGAAACCGTTTAGAAAATTTCTTCCACATCCCCTATATGTGAAAAACAAACATGAAAATAATTCTGGAAATACGTCAATGTTTCAGGGTACATCATTTTAATCCAGCAGTGGCTGATGCTTGCAGCGGATTTTTATGATTACTTCAATTTTAGGATGGTGGAGTTCTGACACAAATTATCCTTTATCTACTGTCAAGCTTCTCTACACCAATTAGTTGCAATTGAGTGCCGATATTCTAGGAGGACTACACATTTTTTCCGGAAATAGAAAATATCTTTTGGAATCTGAGAGGTCGGAAAAGTGGGGAAACAGAATGGTGTTGACAGAAATTGCGAAACAAATTGGAAATTTCACTGCGACTAGCGCGTAATCAAAACGCGAGGTTTAAAATAACTTTTAGGACGCAATTTTCACCGACTTATTTGGTTTTTTTAATAAGGAAACGCACGAACAAGATCGCTGTCAATATATAATTGAAAGACAATTAGAAAAAAAAATGATTCATTTCCTTCCATAAAAATACACACTATCCGTTTTGAAAAAAAAAAAATTATTTTAACTCTTCGAGTACAACGTGCGGTGTATGGCCACCCCAACGGAACAAAAAACGCATATATATTCGCTGTGTACAGGTTGCAGGAAGGCTTCCCGCTTTGAGTACCTTCTTTTTCAGTATCACTTCAGCCCCTGCTGAAAAAAAAAAAAAAAATTGTTAAACAATTGCTAAGCTATTTGACAACTTTCCTATATTGATTCTATAGGTATTTGGGATTGAATCCAAGTATTTTTCGATACCCGGAAATGCGCCATTAAAAATTTAAACGCAAAAAACAGAGTGGGGTATACACACACCCCACGTTGCACTGTACGTCCCACGATTCCACGTTGTACTTGAAGGGTTAAAACGAAGTGAGATATTGAAATTAAAGGAAAATGACCATGACCATACAGCCGAGAAAAAATTTCGTATCTCTATTTTCTTTGTACGTCGCATCGTTTTAAATATAAATTTGGATGTTTATTTTTAACAATTTAAAAATCTGTTATCTCGCTTTCTTCAAAGATTAGATCCGTGCAAACAAGAAATATTCCAAAAATAACCACCTACCACATTTTTGGATATTGTTTAAAACTACTGTTTATATTTTCGAAAGTATGAAAATTGTGAGTCATTGGTAAAAATTTAACTTTGTGTCTAAGAATTTTCCTGAGAGCTAAATCAAATATGAGATGACTAACATAAGAGAGAATCTATTTTCATACGATGTGTTACCGTCTATAGTGAGTCAGCGCTGAGTGTTAAATTTTAAGGTAATATACATTTCTTAGAATGTGGTATTGAATTTTATATACCGATCAATTCAACATGTATAATCACATACTATTATTACCAAATTAAAACTGAAAACTTGGAAATTATCATTTTAGACCCGAAGGCAGAAGAATGCAAAATCACGAATATATCTTCTAAAGTGCCAGCCATTAAGAGCTCGAAAGTCTGACAATCACAGGGAATGCTTCCTGTTCCAGGGGACCTTCTCTTCCTTAAGGATCATCATTCGGGACATATCTCTTATCTATTGGGACCCACTATCCCACGTGAGTCCACATATCCCTTATACATCTTCCTTTTATAAAAAAATGAAGTATATGTTTTATTTTTAAAATAAAAAATTGTAACCCTTACCCCTCTCAAGTCCCAAATTTAAGACTTATATATCAGAAAATTTTTTAAATAACCCAAGCCAAGAATGCAAGCAGGTGAAAATAAAGAAAGGGTTAAAATATTTTATAAATAAAATTAGTGTCATCTTTGAATGTTAGGAAAACCTTATTTATTCTTATTCTTTAGAGTAGATATATTTTTCTGTCGGTATTTCAAGTCGAATATCTTCCACCGCTAACCCATCAAGAAAAGCTCAGTTAAATTAAGAGTTTCTCAAAAGATGGGAGCACCATGCTTTTTACGTCGAATTTAAAAATAATCGAAAAAGTCGAGTAATATTATTATTATTCATTTACATGATATACAAATTTAAAAGATGATACTTGATTGACGCATCAGGGTTATAGAAGCATTACAACAGTATAGGATGTGCGTTCTTCTATACCTAAAGAAAGCAGAGTCACGTTATCAACCATGCAGTAAATTGATGCTGACTATTTAGTGAGTTATAAATTTATAACTTGCATACCGATAAAAATCTAGTAGAATATTTTTTGTCAATTTCAATCTAATTTCCAATACAAATGAAAATATCGTCGCTAGAGTAAATGACCCAAAGTGCAAACTGCAAGCTCTGCTCTTCATTATTTGCGACCAGCAAGCTTCTACGGCGCCGTAAAGCCACACATCGTTCTGATCTGAACCTGGTCTAAAGGAAGGAGAGATGTAGATGGAATCGTGTTAGAGGGAAGGAGACAGTGAGTAAATCTATTCTTAAAATAGGGCTCGAGAGTCCGTACACAAGCGAATGAACGAAACGTATCGCTAAGAAGAGAAAGAGACAAAGATATTGTGAAAGAGATGTAGTCTGAATGTCTAAGGGAGAAAGAAGAGGAACCATGACGTACTTCTGGGGTCGCCGGCATTAAACAGTTTTGAGCTTCGTGTTCGAAAGAGCTTTCTCGTGCGCTTATGCGCTTTTCTTCCTCTTCCCATGTAGATCAATTGATAATTATTTTCAACCCACTCTCCCATTGATCGATCGGTTTTCATGGCATTGATAATCGGAAAATTTGTATTCATTCATCAAATGTTGTTTAATACTCAACTGAAAACCGGGAGTGAAACGGGTGTTTTTGTAAAAAAAGGAAAGATCAAGAAAATACAAGGATTTCTCGCGACAAAATTATAGGATCGGTACCATGTCATCGTTTAGAAATTATGTAAGTATTTGATATCAATAATATGTGATTGAGAAATGAGAAAACTGCAAGCAAAGTGATGAACAAAAAGTAATTTCTAATAAAAGCAACTTACCTCATTAAAAGTTGAAAGAACTTGTTTGGATAGTATAGAGTAAAAGAATACGAAAGAAATTACTGTAATATTTTAATTAAAATTCAGTTCTTTGTGTCTTTATAAATATTAATGTTCAGATAAAATGAAAAATTGGTAATGGAAATGTCTTGATGTTGTAAAGTGAAGTTTTGAGATCATTATATCTATGTATACGAAACGTGAAACCGTTACAAGTATAATGAGATGGGTGCCTTGGCTTTCCACACAATTATGCAATGAATATTAATTCTATTGTGTGCTACGTTAACCACATTATGAATTTAATTATTTGAAAATGTAGTTACATATATATATATATATAATTACATACAATGATTAATGTTAATATATACCTATAATTAATCTTGTCCTTCCGCCCGTACGTTCACAGTGAAATTTCTGTGTTTCTATGTTTTTTAAATTCTTTTGTTTCACTGATTTTTGTAATCGGTTTCTGTTCGATGTTCAGGGTAACACAGGAGCATATAAAGCTCGCAATAATGTCGGAACTAACAACTTTGGAAGAAATGCATCGTCCGGAAGTAATTTGGGTAGCTACAGAAGCAACCGTTCCAGTTTGGATTCAAGTTCATGTAGGTATTTTACTGATTAGATAATTAGATTTAAATTATATTTTTGATTAATTAGCCCCTACTGAAGGAGACATATCAATTGTGCCCCATTGTGACATATCAATCTTCAGGACAATACTCTGAACTGGCACCTTCATCGAGTTATATCTAAAGGATTTTCCGGATGAACCATCAGGCACATCAGTTGCTGAGGCGCACTGTTTTTGCAGGAAAAGTGAGCTTCTACCACTGCCCTATTGCATTGGGCAAGCCTCGCTAACCAGGCATGGCCCCGGCAGAGGCGCCGCTTTTAATTGCGAGACGTCTTTCCCCTATTAGACTCTATATCTAGAACAATGCCTTGGCGTGCAGTGTAATCTCATTACTCGAAACTGACCAGACCTCTGAATGATATGCCCCTTCCAAACCATCTCTGAGTTGTATAGGCACATATTCTTCTCGCACTTATTGCAGAAAGTGTACATGTCTTTCAGTTCATATATGTCTCTCCATATCTCGTTGAATAGCATCGACTGCTTTATAGTACATTTTGAGGTTCAATTGAACAGGTCAATGTTTAGTCAGCCACAAATCGTAGTAGACTGAAAAAAAATAATATAATCTAATATGAATATAAAGATTCTCTTATAATTTCTGCAAATAAGATAAAATTTCTCTCTCCATTTCAGGCACTAAAATTTATGAAAAGAATAAATTACACCCAGGGAGGACATCAGTCGATAGTTTGAGATCAAGGAGTCCTGGAGACAGTGGAAGGACGTCTATTCTCGAAAAATATTCTACACCAGGCTCTAAAAATTATATGTTGGATAAATACAGTCATGTTTCTTCAAGAGAAATTAGCAGAGAACCAGAAATGTCGCCAAGATATGGATCCAGTACCTACCCGGGATTAAGCCTGAGCAAAGATTACGAAAGATCTCAAAAGAAGGAAAAAATCGATCATTCAATTTCCTCTAGAAGTCTTAGAGCATGTTCCGAAAGACCTGCTTCTGTAACAAGTCCTGAAGTCAGTAATATGAAAACAAATTCCTACAGAATGTATACTGCTATGAGAACTCCATCTTACTGCAGGAATAGTGCTTCTCCGAGTGCGTAGAGCTAAATGTTTTTTAATACTTTTTTTTAAATATATTTTAATGGTTTTGCGATTTTAATACATATTTTTACAGGTATATCGGAATCTTCTTCAGCCCCAGTTTCATACACTTCGTCCAGCGGAAGATACACTATTCCGCCACGAAGTAGTTCTGAACGCATCCGCAGTTCTATAGGTTACTCTGGATCGGAAACATTTCGAACAACCAGTGGCAAATGTTTAAGTGCATCCTACAAAGATGTCGATAAAGGGCGAAGTTATACAGAAGTCAATGAAGAATCGCATCAAGATTCACCAGACAAAGAACAAGGTGGAAAAAATGAAACTATGTCTCTAAAGATAGTGACTAGAGGCACATCACCCACTCAACCGTCTTCTTCATCTTTTGTAAGGTCCCGAAGACCAGATACATGTAAAATGCTCGAAAAAGAAGTCCCAATCTTTCGCAAGGTAGAGACAAAGGACGAAGAAGTACAAGTTGATCAAAATGAAGATTCGCGATCTTCCAGATTTACAAACTCTAGTAAGCTTTCTGGAGCTCCATGGGCTTCGTATCTTGAAAAATTAAATTTCTCGAGTTCTCCCACCAGTTCTTACTCATCACGAAATTATACAACTTCCGGAGTTTCAACGGCATCTAGATTAGGCAATTACGGATATTCCAGATCGAATGAGAGTCCGTCTTCTTCTAAAAGCGACTTTTCCGCAAAGACCTCTTCCGGTTCCAATCGAGATGAAATTTCAGGCAGTGACAATCTCAAAACGAAATTACTGAAACCAAATGATTCCAATTCTACTCATAGTTGTAAAAAGGAAGAACTAAGAGAAGATAAGTCTTTAAAAGAAGATAAATCTGAGAAATCTCTTTCTGAGGATCAAGAAACTCTTTCATCAAAAAGGGAAGAGAGGCAGCGACTCTCCATTACAAGGAGTCCCACTTCCTCAAAAGAGGATACCAAAACATCTTCCAAGTTTACATCATTATCAAGAAGCACGTCGAAAAATCTACCGCGTCAAATGACGCGTTCTGACACCTCAACTGGTTCCGTTGTCTGCGTGCCAACTGGCAAATTGAAGTCATCGTCAGTAAGTTCCATGACGAATCACAGTGCAAAAATAAAAGCGATCCCATCGCCTCCTTCGCCTGGGAAATGTTCGAGTTCTAGTGCAACAGTGAGTTCGAGGCAAGTAAGTTCGTCGCAAGCAAGTTTGTCAGACGCGCGGGGTAAACCACCTGTACCGAAAAACGAGGTCGGTATGAAAAATACATCTGGGATGAGGTACATAAATAAAGATTTCCGAAAATCGGTGCTCAATATGGAAAATGGTGATCCTGCACGTTCTCAGATAGAACGGAAGGGTCGAAAAAAGAATAAGAGAAGTATGTCAGTGAGTTCTCAGGATTCCCAATCAGAACCAAACTCGGAGACGATTCATCAAGGTTCTTCTGGTTCATCGATTTCTTTAAAATCAAATCGATCAAGTTCAAGGATAAGTGCTCTTTCGAATTCAAGAACCGGAAGTAGAAAGCATGATTCAAATGCTAGACAAGTTGACCCTCTGAAAAGAAGTTCTATTTCGCCGGCTGCACGACGCCCGAATTCGGAAGAAAGTGAATCAAGTTCGTCCGAGTCGTTTAGTAGTGAAGAAATCAATAAACAGCGGTCAAATTCCGGAAGACGGCGAAGAGGAAGTGAAAATCACATAAGTGGTGGATCATCAAGAACGAGCGTCTTGGCATCTTCTGCCGATGAGTTGTCCTTGGCTATGGAAAAACCTCCGCGTCCTCCGTCGAGTCCAAGGTTAAAACGAGATAGAACCGGAAATACGGAAGAAGCCAAGTCTTTCTTAATGAAAGCTTTAGCACCCGTTACTAGTCTTTTTAAAACCAAACAGCATGAAACAGGGGAAATAAGAGCAGATGGTTGGGTTCATTCTAACGAGGAAAATTCTGATTCTGCTAAAAAACCTGCTGACAATTTATTTTCTAAGCCTGTGTCACAAAGTCTATCGAATAGTTTGAGTTTTGGTAATGCGGAAACAAGAAATAGCAATTCAAGAATTAGACACCAGTCGTCAGGTGAAAAGCCTTGGTGGTTGGATCCGAATTCTGAAAACGTGCCTGAAGGTGTAGAGAGGAATAGTGTTGGGAATGATGACATTAGTCAGGAGACCACCATCAGTACCAACTTACCTGATGACGGTATAATGAATTTCTTTTTAATACTGCAAATAATGTTTCATATTATAAACCTGTTTCAAATGACCAACTTTACCCTAGACTTTAAAAATAATTATAGGATTATTTAAATGGACCCTACCTACAATAAAAACATATTTTTGTTTTGCAGATAAATTTAAGTTCAAAGTCTGGCACCAAGATTCAGAGGAGCGAGCGTGGTGGCTGGATGCAAACGATAACATTCCGGAAAAAGAGTTGATGAAGAAAATCAAGTCCGAGTCTCCGATTTCAAGGAATGGATCTAGTAGTGGAAGTACTAAATCCAAATCTGATGATAAACAAGATCGCATCAGACATCAGCAATCTGGCGAGCGAGCGTGGTGGATGAGCGATAATCCTCAAAACGTTCCTGAAGGAGTTGTAGTCATTCCTGTCGCACCTTGCAATACACAAAATACAAATAATTCAGAAAAATTCAGTGACCAGAACTTTTCTCCGAAGCCAATAAGAATTAAACACGTCGAATCTGGTGAGAAAGCTTGGTGGCTGGACAGTAACGCAAAAGATCCCAAAGGAATGTGGAAAATTTCTACAGAAACTTCCAACAGTAATTCAGATTCGTCGGATTCATACGAGAAAATTGATATTGGGGTGCCACTGGTGCCACAGGGTCAGGAAACACAACGACTTTCTAAATTTCCTATAGAATTTCCTCCACCGCCTCCTGATGAACCTTTGGGAGATAGAGCAAGTCCAGAAGGAGTAAGATTATTAGTTTTATATTAATAATAGTTAATATATGCATGTGTATGATCAAAATATTTTATGCCTGCACTTTTTCAAAAAAACTGGAGAATTTTGAGACGACTTGAAGAAAATGAATCCAGAAATAAATTAATTTTATCTAATTATATTACTTTAATTATCACAACATGTTTTTCTTTCAGATCGAAAATCCTCCGGATCCACCAAATAGTTACAGCGGGCGCGATTCGCTTTATGATAACGTCAAACCCGTGATGGTGCCAAGAAAACAATCGGCTTCCAAAAAAAGGTCTTCCAACCTTCCTCGCTTTATTGGAAACCACACCAATATTGACGATCTATTGGGTGAAGATGTGAGCCCACCACTCAGTCCTGTAAAAGCACGAGTCCGTAATCAGGAATGTCCAGAGGGTAAGTCTCTAATTCGAACTGTCGAACATCATTATATTATATTTGCATGTAACCTTCGGATTAGTTCCCAAAATAATCTGTACACGGAGAGAAATATATTGATAATTATGGGGCAACCATATCTATGGTTGGTACAACCATAGTTTTGTCAGCGCAACCAAAAAAATAGATAATCTAAGCAATTGAATGGTTGCGCTGACCAAACTATGGCTGTAGCAACCATAACTATATGGTTGCAGCAACCATAGATATGGTGGCCCCATATTTTTCAATTCTATATGGTTGGCCCAACCATAGCTTTTTCTCCGTGAAATAAGACACACTTTATGAAGTCTGGATTTTAAAGTGTGTAATTCAAAATTAAAAAATGTTCCTTGAAAATTTTACTTATTTGGATCGAGCACCCTTAACTTATTGCTTTTGAAAATTACCCCCTAAAACTCAGCTTGTGAACAAAGGTGGCATTATTTTTCAGAATCATTCATTGTTAGCAGCGAATGCGAGGAAATAGATGCAAGCCAAGTAATCATTCATGACAGCACACCGAAGAAGTCTATCATTCAGCAAAGAGACAGGTACAGACAAATTAATTTTGCTATATTTTATATTGTCAACTCAGCAATTTACTGGCAAGAATCGTATCCACGATATTCTGATGATATTTCTCTTTGATTAGGGAATCAGAGAGACTTCAACCCGATGGCTATATTCCGGTAAGTCCCAAATGTTTTGTACAATCAATTTCGGTTTAAACTAGCAAATATATAATATTAGGTATATATATGTGAATGAAATTTCACCGGCTTTTCTAGGAAGCTAGAAACCCTATTTTAAATTAAAATATTTCAACGTCCTTATGGACTTTAAAGTATTGACCTTGCTGTATTCGCAAGTGTGAATTATCATCAGAATGAATAATATAACATAAAAAACAATAACAATCGCAATGGCAACTGAGATAAGCTTCATATTCGTCACTGCATTATTTACACGAAAAAAATATATATTCTTGGATCAAGTAAATTGTACTTGATTCAAGTCAATGGTCAATGCCAGAGCGTGTTTATTATTTGTTCTGTATTCGGAGAGTATTGTGTCCTACAAAACGTGTAAATATTGATTTAAATGTTTTAAAGATGATGATGATTTGGAAACTTTACTCGCACAAAATTCCCAAAAATTTTTTGTGATATCTTGAAACTCCTTCAAATTCTATGAATACTCTATTGATTTATTGACAATTTGACATATTTTAGAAAAGTTATATTTGTATGCTTTTCGTATTAAAATTTTTATTTAGGAAAATAAGTTACCCACAGCTGAAAAAATTGGAAGAAATAACGTATACGCTGTGGAAATTAAAAACACAAGGACAAAACAAGGATCTAAAAAAGTTCGCTATCTTGCACGTCAACTTTTGAGCAGTGGCTGGATTTTGGGAGTTGGGGGGGAGGGTAATGACTCCTTCAATCCTTTTGGCAGCCCCCCTTGATCCAAGTCTGTTTTGGAAGCAGAACATTTTTCAATACTTTTTAACGCAAGCCCTCTCACCGGGTTTGTCCGATTGAGATTGAGAAATTGGAGATGTGTATAGAGACTATATAGCGATTAATAATATATCCTCGCTATAGTCATCAGGAGTTGTGGCTGATGCGTGCAGAAAGGTAAACTTCCAACTTCCAAGAGTCAAGGAAGGATAATGATGGGACCAGGGGTTGCCAGGGGGACCAGTGGGAGGAGACAACCGCATGGTGGCGTTGTCGTCGATACACTCGACAGGTGTTCGCGGGATTCAGTGCAATTCAGTGTCGCAGCGACTGTTCGCGAGGTTGGTTATATTTTTAGTTGATTGTGTCTTTTTTCATATTTTGTTTATCATTTTTTTACGATTATTCTGCCGGCTTTGTTTTGAATTATCGCGTTTGAGTGTTTTGATCTTCTTGAGTGTTCTTTTTATCTTTACTGAATGGCGCTTCTCGCCTCGAAGATTTTATATTCACCGCGCAGAATCCAGGGGTAATTTTATGAATTTATATTTTGTTTACGCGCAAGCTCGGTTACGCGAATCTTTGGCTGGAAATAGCCTCCAAGGTATCTCCGGACATCGTTGCGGGATTTGCGCAAGGGGCTCAGATTTTCTGTGAACTCGCGAAACTAGGGCCGAAGGTACAATTAGGTACCTATCAAATCTGGCAGATTCCGACATTTCGTTTCGGTCACGTTTATTATGAGCAGACACTTATATAGGTTCGATGGTGGGCGGACGCTATATGTCTAGTGGCTAGTTCTCGTCCTTAAATTTCAATATGAATTAAAGCTATTTTTCAATATTTTTTTATTTCATGTAACTTTTGCACCACAACTTCAAGACTAACAGGGGCAATTTTGTATACTTAAAGAAATATCATAATTAAATCAATTGGCGATCAATTAAACACTAAATTTTGAAGAAGCTCTTATAATTTAACGAAAAATTTTGAATTTAACAGTGACGTCTTGGATACGGCATGGATAAAAAAAGAAACGCCAATGTTTATTCAAATGAAGTAAGACCGTCGTCAGTCTGTAAACTTGTATGTATATCGAGCTATATACGCAAGCACATTCGGCAATGTGCATGATGTGACAATAATTATTTTGAAAATATATAATCAATTGAACAATGTATTACACAAAAAAAAAATTAGGGTGTCATTAAGGATGTTGGGCTCAAGCTCTAAAACCTCAAAATTCAATCTCTGCTCCATTTTACGAAACGAAATTTAAAAATAATTAGTTTGTCTGTGTACAATAAAAATATGTTAAATATTAATAATCTTTGCGTAAAACGGAGAAATTTATTTTATGTAAAAAATAGACATTTTTTTCGCTCTGTACATAAACTGTAAATTGAAGAGATTATTCAATTTTGAGGTCGCAATACTTATTGTGTCCAACACCCTTAATACAAAATTTATAAGACGATTGGAAAAAATTACCAGCTCTACAGATGATATGAAAATGTCAACCTGAACAAGTCTTTGATTTCTTTTGATATCCCTTAAAATCTTCTAAAATTCCGTGGAACGCCTTAAAATATTTTCAAATGCTTTACAATCTCTTGAAAACTAAAATTATTGAACTTTGAGTGAACCTGATTTGAAGTTATTGAACCACGAACGCTTGAAATATATCCATATTTTTAACATTTAAAATTATTCTTTCTATGATCATTCTTGTTCAAAATTTTCACTGCACATTTTTTGATTTTGGAGTACATACTTTGAAATCTAGACTACAAAATATACGTAGTATTAAATAACATTTTAGGCCCTGGACACGATTTATAAAATACTGGCTAATAGAAAAGTACGACCACCTCAATCTTCTGTGATTCGTTACATATAGCTTTAGTGACATAACCAACTGGGATTTGGAAAGAAGGGAGGAACAGAAGAGAACGCGGGAACAAGAAAGGTGAGGACTCGTCTTGAAGATCTCGACAAAGTCCACTAGGTTCTACCGAGTCTCCGAAGCAGTAAGAAAGGTATAAAGGAAGAAAAAGAGAGAAGAAGATTCAGTGTATAGAGTGGGACATAAAGAGAGCGCCGAGAAGTTGTGCCACGCGAATGAAAATAAAGCAGTGACTACAAGTTACGGTGAACCGGTTCGAACTTTTGAGTGTGTGTGTGTATGTGTATGTGTGTGTGTGTGAGGCGAGTGCGGAGTCCTTGGTGAAGCTGGTAATCGGCACGAGACGTCTACGACGACGACGCCTGCGATCGAGTCGTCGTCGTCGTGGTCGTCATTTTTTTGTCCTTATTGCCTTTGGATTTTGGATACGCTCAAACCGCCAGTCGAAAAAAAATCGTGAGATCCTGGATTTCTGGGACACATGTGAGAGTGCAATAGATAAAACTCTGAGATCAGGATGTCGCTCACGTGCAGAGTTCAGTATTTGAATGATGTGGACCCCTTTGCTTACGCGAGTTCCTATCCTGAACCAGCCAGACCGCCGGTGCACACTTTCAGCGCGACCTTGCCTCTCATCAACCAGCTTGCCGCAGTTCATCGACTCCTTAGAGCCCCTCACAGGGTGAGTTGTTCTTCATTCCTTTTAAATCAATCCCTACAACTACATCATTTATGATAGACATCACGTCACATTATTATATTTATCTATCATTTAACTATATTTAGAAATAGTTCTTTAGACTAAATAACCCTCCGATGAATAAAAGATGAACTGGGCTTAAAATGTTTTCAATTTCGGACTAGACATCACATTTCGTAACCCCCATCACATTAAATATTTTGTTAAATCCTTTATTTATCTACACATTCTTCTGATATTGCAGGATCACTAAAGCATGACACACATACACCCGGACAATTTTTCAGGACATGTTAGATGTATTCCCCTTAAAATATGTTGAAAAAAAAAGAAACCTTTTTTCGGAAACCGGATTTTGTCGCACGTACCACTACAAAGCTTCCTCTGTGAGGAAGCAAAATTAATAGATGTCATAGAATTTCAAGGAGTTTCAAGATATTTTATAAAACTAGGATATTTAAAAACATTTCTAGTGATTCAAAAAAATGCGCTGTGAAGCTATTGGACTATATTATGGCAGCTATTTTCCCAAGGTTGCAAAGAATTCCTTTATTGAACATTTTGATATATAGTCTGGCCTGTCTGACCCCTGCGTAGCGTGAAGTTCCTGCTCCTTCCCGGATGTGAAGAGATCAAAATGATTTGGTTTCCGTGATGTAACACCTCTCTGACTTCTTTTCGATCGCAATTATATACATATTTTATGCAAAGTAGCGAACAATTCGCATTTCTTTTTATTATTTTCTATTTCAATAAAAGATGTTTACTGTATTCAATCTATGTATACATAACTTTTACTATATGTATATGTTTTACGTTATAAAAAGCAAGTACTTTCTAAAATTGAATTAGTGGAAGTTCACTGATTTTCAGTGACTTTGTCTTCAAGATTTCATTCAGTGAAATCATTGAAATTTTCAGTATTGGTCACTAAACTATTGAAAATTTCAGTGATTTTTCACTGATTAAAATCGTGAGAAAAGAGTCACTGAGAGTCAATGGAATTTGATCAGGAATCAGTGAAATTTCATTGAATTTTCATTGATTCAAGTTTAGAGGG
>CAJFCP010000131.1:1602858-1613735 GCA_904066005.1 Synergus itoensis | reverse complement strand
TTCGATGACTTTTACTTTCTTTGCTTGGAATCAGTATGCGCTTTATAATCTCGGATTTTCATTCGTTCATTTCTTTTGAAGGTGCTCATTCTCACTAAAACTGGAATTTGTTTAATTGCACAAAGTTTATTTAAAGCATATCGATTATAGATTAAGACAAATTCGAGTTAAGATTGTAATTTCAAAGTCACCTTTAGAAAGTTGAGTCTCAAAATAGAGAAATATGATAATTATATGAAGAAAGATGAGAAAAGAGGAAGATGCACATTGTGCGGCGTTGATACATTCAGCGTCGGCGACCTATATTTCTAAAAATCTCAGATTCAAAATAGTTTGACCACACATGCGTCTTGAAACTTCACCGAAGCCACTTTATTCCTAAGCCACACGGCTCATGAACACAGCTTTTGCATTGGCTTGCATTTCCCTGGTTTCTGTGTCGCCAAACTCATTCTTCTACATTTCATTATGTAACTCGGCTTTAATCTCAATCTATTATATAGAGAAATCAATCCTCATAGAGTAAAATTGTCAAATATACTCTAATTTCAGGATACACAGTTTCATCATTAATAATAATAAAAGCATTTGTAATTTTTTTTGCGTATCTGTTTCAGCTCGACGATACGGCTCTTCAGCTTTATAAGGATGGCGATTACGGAGCTTACTTGGACCTCGAGGCTTCCATCAGCGAGCAGCAGGAAGAATTCGAGGGCTTTCAGGCAAAGTAAGTAATTCCTTTTTGACTTTTTCATTGATAGATAATTAAGGTAGGTGACCACCTTGGAAGGCTAAAAAATGCAACATTTTCAATAATTTTTTTTTCAGGCCCTGTATAAGATATTACAATGATTTTTTTTTAACTTTCATTTAAAGCTTATAAAATAAAAACATATACTTGATTTGTTTTTTAATTTCACTTTTTAACAACTATCCATGAGGCGCCAAAGCCGAGACCTCGAAAAAATGCTGTCCTATGGCGGACAGTTAATCTCAGAATTGGTGAATCTGAAAAATAAAACTAGTTGTCAAGTTGTATCAACTTTTGTGCTCATTCAATGAACACTTTGCTTCCTGTAAGCAAATATGATTTGCTTCCTCATAGAGGAAGCATTAAGTATTTAATACTTCTTAAGTTTATTTTCTTTACACAAGCATTAAATTTTGTTTATTTGAGAAGTTATAGTTGAAAAATTGAATTTTTAAAAAATAATTTTTTATAACTTTCTTATTTCTCAATGAAATGCATTAATGAAATAGGTCGATGGATTCATCTCGACACAAAGAATATTTATTTTCCTTACGTCAGGTCAAAATTTTGATTTCCTCTCCTATCAATTTTGAATAGAAAATCCTTTCACGGTAAAAGGAATCGTTTGACCGTCAATGGAAAGTTTTTAGAGTGTATAATTAACCATAACATCCTTATTTTTCAATGAAATGCATTAATCATATAGGTCAATCGGTTCGTTTCGATGAAAAGAATCTTCATTTTCCTTATATCAACTTCAAATTTTGAATATTTGAGAAGTTATAGTAAAAAAATGAATTTTACGAAAATTATAAAAGTACACTTAACTTTTAAAATTGAATATTTTGGTAAACCATTGTAAAAAAATTCAACTTGGTAAATAGAATAAATATGCCAAATTTCATCAATTTATCTATACGCGTTCTAAAGATATTGCAGGATCGTTAAAAGCGTGACACACACACACACACATTCGAACAATTCTTTAGGACATCATATTAGATATATTCCACTTAAAATATGTTCAAAAAAAACCTTTTTTTAGAAACTGGATTTTTGTCACCACTACAAAGCTTCCTCTATGAGGAAGCAAAAAACACGGCATCTTCAAAAGAAAGGTCCCTTACGAGACAATCTAGCACAATTTGCCAAAAAAAAAAAATGGCGGATGTTTAAAAAAATTTTGAAAGAATACGTACCCATGTTTTTTACTATTCTCTGCTAAAAAAAAATGTTATAATTAACTTTTTTTGGCAAAATGTGGTAGATTGACTTACAAAACATCTCAACGAACAAAACAATACCAAAAACATTGAAATCGACCTAGTAGTTTCGGAGATTAACTGTCCGCCATTTGAAAAAAAGTAGTTTACTCGCTATACACTCAGAAAAAAGTTTGTTTGAATCAAACATACATATCAATCAAAAAATATCTTTGAATTAAATAAAATTTTTTTGATTCAAATAAATTGTCTTTAACTCAAAAAAATTGATTTCATCATATTAAAAAAAAGTTTCTTTGAATCAAACAAATTTTTTTTAATTCAAACAAATTTTGTTTAATTCAAAGATATTTTTTGATTGACCCTATATCAATGATACGTTTGTTTGATTCAAACAAACTTTTTTCTGAGTGTGTGCACGCGCTGGAAGCGCGTGCACACTTTCACGAATTTCACTTTTTTAGAATTCGAATTTTTGGAAAAAAATTTTGGGGGTGATTTTTAAAAGTATAAGGAGTGAGAAAATGCCAAAAAAATCGATTTCTTTAAATTTACAAGGTGGTCACCTACCTTAAATCATTACACCCAGAAATATCGTTCATAGGGTTCTTTTTTTTTTCTCTTCTGGAGTTTTCCCGTTTTTGGTCTGTAATATTTATTATACTTATACAATGCAATTCATTGTATAAGTATTACAGGCATCAGAGCAAGAGTAGAGCGAGATTCTGCTTGGCTTTCACGAAAGTAGATCGAAGTTAAGTGATCGGCGAGCAGTTTTAACGAAGCAATCAGATCATACGATAGCATCGCGCATCCCGAAACGATCGACGCAAGATCAAAGTGGCTAAGGTGACACGATCTCCATTAAGTCAAGAGTTAAGTCTGCACGAGAATCGATTGTCTCAATTGTTCTATCGGTTTCTTTTTGATTTTATTTGACGTAAAAATTCAAATTACAAGCTACGAACTGCATCATGAATTTAATAAAAATAAATAAATACATGACCAAATTATGAAGATACTGCATCAATGGTAAATTCATACTCGTACTATTCATTCAAGGGTAGTTCAAGAGAATTCACAAAAATTTTAAATCGACTGCAGCGGCACCAAGATTTTCGATCCCAATATTTCCAATACCAGCTTTGCTGGTAATGTATACAATAGTTTCTTATTCTCACGCGATAACTTAGTACTTTCCACTTTGACATGCTTGGGGTCCTTGTAATGGAATCGTCACACAATTCAGGAGAAAGTTAACAAGTCACGACAATATAGTATCAAGTAGAGAAAGATTTTTGCATTTAATATGGGTCGTATGCGACCTGTCCCTTGGTTAGAGGTCGAATAATGTCTGTGGAAGATTTTGAATTATAGATAAACCCCTAAGAGTCCCAAGAACCCGACTCGACTTAAGAACTTTTCAAAAATATGTTTGTTACACTTTTGAAACGGGTTTTCGGATTTTTGGGCTAGAGGCTGCAAACCCAAAATCCGAACTTACACTATAATAATGTGTGTTTGCAAGTCGTACGTTTTATGATAGATACGTTTATGCGCGGAAGCAAGCCGTTTCGGATTCTGACTTAACCTAAGTAGGTGATTGTGCATTCGTGCAACTCGAGGAATGAGTGAGGGCGTATTCGTAATCAACGGGCGACACAGACTCCAAAGATATTCCGTTCAGCGTGGGAACACACTGCAGGAGGTCAAAGTACAGTGGCTTTGCAATGATAATACGCCGCCAGGGATTGCACTGTTACAGCTTGTAAGTAGACATAGAAATGCATACAAGGCACCATGAAATCTGACTCGAAATTTCACTCAGCTTAATTGCGAATAACATCCATTGGGTGTCTCCTGTATGAAATCTTTTAGGCGCTAGGTGTATTACGTCATAGGTCATAAATCTAAGGTAACAATTCATAGATCAGAGGAAATAGGTATAAATTAGTCAAAGATTATAAGTTACAGGTTATAAGTCACAGGTTATAATTGAGGTCATAAATTATAAATCATATAAGTTATGTAACTTATTATTATTATTGTAGGTCAAAGGACATTATATGTAAATAAGTCGCAGGTTGCAGGTGAGAAATTTTTAATTTTAAAGCGTTATGTCAAGAACACTTTTTTCTCAGCTCTGTAGTTGTTTGAAAGCGGACAAGACGGAACGTATAGATATAAGAATAAGTCTGTTTGTCTCGACTTTCAGGTATACTTGTACACAACAACTTTGACAATGAGTTTTGTTTCTCCGCTTCAGAAGTAGTGAAATGAGGAGACTGTGTTTTGTAAGGCGTAGCAATGCAGACGTGCAAAGGACAATGCTGTCTCTTCCAAATGGATGAAAAACGCATATAAACAATTACAAAGCAACAGTGATCGCCTTAATTGCGCATGAAACTCATCTGAATTCTGAACTACAGTATTGCTATGAGAAGTAACTGGTGGTCAAAGATAGATGAAAAAAGAGAAAGATAGAAAGAGAAAAACTATAAATGCTATCTAGACTGCAAGAGATGAGAACAACTGCTCAAAGACGTGTCAGGTCGCTGAAGGTCCCGGTCACTAGGATCGACCGTTACAGTTCTCCCAGTTTACCGATCACCGGAAATCCTCTTGAGTTACAAACTCAAATTGTTGAATTTACCTTGAATTTTTTTAAATTCTTTTGAGTTTGCCTTTAATTTTCGTTAATTCTTTAAAATGTATACAAGAAACTGTTTCAAAAAATGGCATTTTGTTTTGTATTGTGGTTTAAAACGTTATGTATGAAAATTTGGTTATAAATTATACATATATGTATGTATGTATAAAATATTTATCTACAATTTTCCTTGTTTATTAGGAGTCATAATTATGCACACAGTCTACTATAGGTGAAACGGCTTGCAATATGTAAATTTTCGGTTGTCCTTTATTCCTTCGCTTACTTCTTTGTTTTTGAAATTATATGGATCGTTCTCATATTCGCTGAATATTTCTCTCTTACCGTGAAGTTCCTTGTCTCTTAGATAGTACCGCTCTCAGTTACTTTAAGATTATCTATTTGAACAACAGGTACCGCTCGATCGTGTACCGGCGAATGAAAAGACCGTTATATGCGGAGATCTTCTCCCTATGTATAAGTATGTTCCAAGTTCCATATAATATAGTTACTTATTCATGAGCAACAGATAACGACGTGAAGTTTGCCTTTCCATGGAAACAACATAAATAATGATAAATTGTTTAACGAAAATTTGTAGAAATTTCAGAAAATGGCATACGTGTTAAACTCATCATCAATTTTGTCAGTCATCGTACGTTTTAGGTCTGTATAGGCCATAAGTAGGAGGTCAAAGATCGGAAGTCACAGATCATAATTCAGTTGTTGTTGGTAGGAATTCTCAGGTCGTATGTCAGGTTATATTTATACATAGGTTATGGATACGAGAGTGGACACAAATTAGTGATCAAAGGTTCTGGGTCAGAGGTAAAGATTTTATATATATATATATATATATATATATATATATATATATAATACGCCAGGGGTCATCACAGGTCAGAGTTAATAGTTAATGGACTAGTGACTAAAGGATATTGTTTAGAAATCATGTGACTAGGTCAGAGGTAAAAAATTATTACGTTTTATTGTGATACTTTATGTGATACTTTACCATAAGAGCAATTTAGTTTCTGCAACTTTACGTTCACAATAATAAATATTTTTCACTAAAACTAAGCCATTTACCTCCGCTTAATACAAACGGAGGTAAATGGCTTAATTTTAGTGAAAAGTATTTATTATTGCGAAGGTAAAGTTGGGGAAACTAAATTGCTCTTATGGTTAAGCAGGCCCGGCAGATAATGTGGGTACGGTGGGTAGTACTACCCACCCGGAAAATTTCATGTGGGTAAAATACCTACCCGGAATTTTATGGCATTTTTGGGAAAATGAATCACCACGAAGTTTTATACATTGTTTTATTTAATTAAAAACTTCCCCCCTCCCACCCCACTTCTCCTCATCCTACTATTACCCACCCGGGCCGAACGTGATCTGCCGGGCCTGTGGTTAAGTATCACATGCCCTTAAAAAAATATTTCTTTTGAATTACTTAATTCTGCCATGAGTTAATTGGAACAATGTTGGAGACTTTTCGAGATTACTTTATCTCATAACTTGCCATGACATCAGTTCACTGTCTATTCACTTTTGACATGATATAGCGTCGGTGACATCCGAAGCTACATTTATGGTCGGAGAGTGAGTTATCGCAAGAGTGTTTATCGCGGACTGTATAATTGCAGTAGTTCTAATATATTAGAACTACTGCATTATCTGTATATATACAGACACTTAACTGCATAGAAGTAATCCCACAGAAGTATAATACCCAGGATCGAATACAATATTCTCAAGATCTGCACTCATCAGCACATTTTTTATTTCTTCTAATGTAAGTGCGAAAAATAAAATACGACCTCAGTAGAAGAGGAAGTTATTCATGCGATTGGGAGGTGTATGGGTAAGGGGATCAGAGTACCGGTGGCTAAAGGGGAGTTAGTTGAGATAAAATAAGGAGTATTAAGATATCCTTGAAGATAGTGTGGGAGTCCCGAGAGATATGGAGGTTCTCGGGGGACAGGGGTAGAAAAAGAACATAGAAGAATATAAAAATTATTGTAAATTCTCAAGAAAAAATTCAAGAAAAAAATACAGCAAGGCATTACAAGAGCGTAGCAACGGAATTTTTCGTGGGGGGGGCAAACGCGAATTTCAAATTTTTAAATGTTAAATTGCGATGTACGCAAAATGTGAAATAATTTTAGAGATAATATTTAATGCGATGGAAATAAAAAAAATCACTATCACTTGTTTTTGAGTGGGGGGGCAAAATGACTATATTTCCCCCCCCCCGTCCAAATTTACGAGGGGGCATGTGCCCCTCCTGCCCCCCGGTTGCTACGCCACTGAGGCATTATTAATTTACAATCTTCTTTTAAAACTCTATAAGAGTATGCATGTATACTATCGATTTCAGTTTCATTTTGCGCATCTACTTCTACGCAAACATGAATCTATTACCTAGAGGAATCGAATGCAGAATACAATATGATATCAGTCTATAACAAATTGGAATATATGTATAACTAGGTCTGAAATGTAAGTTTTCACTGAAAGCTAAACACCACTAGATGTTTAGATAATAGCTAGCCTACTACGATCATCACATAACCGACCAACCATTGTTTCAAGATAACTTTCTACTTCTTACTAGGTCTCGCCCGATGTCAAGCTATAACGATAATTCATCCAGAAAAATGTAAATAGCCATCCGTAGAGATCAAGCTAGAGTTCCTTCTTTTTTTAACAATCTATGTGCAAAGAGTCGAGAAATCTTTAAGAGACCTTTGCAGGAGCAAATACAGCATGGGAGAGGTAGAAAATTCGAGGAGTAAGACACTGAAACTCCGAGATTCGAATACACAATGAGTTATGAAGTTTAACATGACTAGAGGGTTTCAATTCCTTTTTTCTGGATTTTTCATCTCTTCCAAGAAGAATTGTACCTTGTATTCAATGTTAGACAATTTTAATAATTAATAGAACAATTTCATACGCAAGGATCTTTCAATAAAAATTGGCTCAGCCACAAAGAAACTATCGTGTTAGAATTTCGGGTTGGCATTTCCTGTGGCAAGAGGAAGTTTTGATAGCATTTTAGCACAGACCCTTTGAAACGTCCTCACTAACGCGGCAATAGAGGTGGTTGTTTGCGAAAGCTTGCTTACTTTTATTGTCGACTGGAGCGAATCTCTTTCTTTTCATCTCGCTTAGTGTGATACTACTCTCAAGAAGACGTATTCGAGAGAGTAATAAAAAATAAAATGCCCTCACTCACACAACGAACACACACACACACACCTTCACCTCACATATGCACGTACCCCCAAGTGCCCCCCCCCCCCCCCCGAAAGAGAGAAAATACTCCAACAACACACGTATACACGTACATAGAAACATAAACACACATTACACACACCCACACACACCATATAAAAACAAACATTTACAAAGTGGTTTTCAACAGAATTTATTTGTTACATACATATATTTTTTGCATCTTCTGATTTTTGATAAGTGAGAGAGTAATAGCGATTTCACTGTAATTTTTATTAATAGAGAGTAAAATGAACTTTTGGACGAATGGGTTGCAGACGCTCTCTTGAGGGTTAGGAAGAACGACCTATGAAACCACCACAAATCTCTCTAGAAACATTTGGCCTCCCTCCAGAAGACCCTTTCCACGAAAGCAGAAAGTCTTAAATTTTGTGCAGGATCAATGTCAAGAACAGTCTATATATGGTTAAAAATGTGTGCACCTATACAATATACCTCATTCTTCACACAAGAGATTACTTTCGCTTTCGGTAATAAAACTGCTCTTCAGATCATTTCGCAATCCCCTTTATGTGTCCTGAAAGTTGCGCATTGTCTTTGTTTCACTCATCTTTCTTCATTTATATGTTTCTTTTCCGCTCATGAAGATTTCTATGAATTTCAACAATTTAGTTGTAATGGAGACATTTCTTTCGGAGACTTTACTTCATCCATTAATATCCGTTCTTTCCCTTATTCCTCACTCTTGCCCTGCGGCGGCACTTGACGACGAATCCCTGTTTTACAACGACTATCTACTTGACTACTTTGTAAACTGACTCTTGCAGTCGCCATTCTGATTCTTACAACTTCTCTTTTTATTAGGAAAACAAGCGCATAGCATACGCTTTAACCTCCTTATAAGCATAGTACTCGCACCGGTCATCCCTGGTAAAAGGTCGTCAATAAATCCCAGGGAGATGCTTTTAGAATGTGAGAATACGAGAAACAGGTTCTCTATTGCGTGATGAGGAACGGATTGTTCGATCTTATGTAAAAAGTAATAAACCGTAGGGTAGGACACTTATAGCACAGTGCTCGATTTTACGTAACTACGGGAACTGACAGTGACCCACAAATAATAAACAGCCATTTTCTCAAACTCATTGCACTAGAAACCTAGGAAATATAAAGAAAAAGATTTAGCATCACTTCTTAGGAGAATTTACATTTACACAAGATTCTCAGAATTAATCTTAGTTTAACTTCAGAAGTAGATCATTTTAATTGACTGCAATTTGCAGAAAAATTGTATTCTTTTTGAATTTTAAAGGTTGAGTTGCAAAAAATATAGCGACGCTTGTAAAAAAATTTTGATTTTCTAGAAAGTAGATACTAGAAATTATGTCTTTTAATAAATTAAGTGAATTCAATTGCTGGAACTATCGATTCACAGCAGTGCAGCACGGAATTATAGCAGTGTTATTATTAGATTATCTTGGCAACTTCCATGACAGAGAAATGAATTTAATTGTCAATGATCGTGCGACCTCCTTTAAGAGGGTTCAATCGAGTTCTACGACTTCTCCCACAGCACAAAGCCTGACAGGGCTCTTAATTCAATTTGTTTGCAATTGCACGGCACTGCTACACTTTAATTATTTCAATAATTTTCAGCGCTTTCATTGCATTTTCGAGCGATTGGAGGCTTATAGCCGGACCGTTTGAGTGCTAGCCTGGCGCTAATCAGACCGACTATCGGAGCGGCGGTCAGAAGTAAATCGTTTTATCCGCGATTTAGTCTAGACTAGACGAGCTAGTCAGTGTCTGCCTGGCCAGAAGTGCTAACAAACCCCAACCTAATTTAGCCTGTCTGATAGGTGCCTGCTCAGTTCCCTAATAGACTGTCTATAAAATAAGACAGTCCTGACAATGCTATAGATTCAACGATCATGGGACATTAAACTGACACAAAATTTTTCCAGACAGGCATACAAATTTTAAAATATCTTTTAAAGTTTTTGATAATTTACGATCTGTGATACTTATGTCTGCGCAGTAAATTTCTACAATTCTGCATAAAATGGCATTCTACAATACCTATACATAAAATGGCATTTCAACCTACTTATTAGTCTTATCGCAATTATCACTATGTACATATTGGTAGAGCCATAAAAACCTTGCAAATTACAAGTAATTTTTTAGATTTAGTCAGAGACTGAATTCGCTTAATTTGATGATAAGAATCTTTTATCGCACTCAGCTAAAACTCTGTCTCTTAATAAGAAATGAACTTATTACCGCCGTGACTCTACAGATAATTTCATTTTCTAAAATTGAGTTACGTTAATTTCATGCAAAACATAATGTTAAAACGTAAATTACATACAATTATGAATAGCTATTATGTTATTATGAAACTGTTCACGCAGAAAAAAAATCTGTTGAATCTACATAAAAATCTGTAAAATTTACAGATTTAATCTGCTGGAATAGGGACAGCAGATTATTTCTGTAGATTCTACAGAAAATTTTTGTTAGCCAAATCTTTTGAATTTACAGATAAAATCTGTTGAATCTACAGAAAAAATCTGTAAATTCTACAGATAAAATCTGTAGATTCTACAGATAAAATCTGTAAATTCTACAGATAAAATCTGTAAATTCTACAGATAAAATTTGTAAATTTTACATTAACAGATTTTTCGTACTTTCAAACATAAAAATAAATGCCTTAGAAACAATTATTAATTAGGAACATGGTTTATTCGTAAGGATATACATATAGCCAATCGATATTTGTAAATTTTAACGCATATGTAACAAATAAAATTTCGCACGCAACGCTGGGGGGAATCGAACGCACGATCTATCGGACGCGTGTCTACGACCTAAACCACTAACCTAAGCTCGTGAGATGGTGGTCTCACATTTTTTCCAGGGTATACTCAATCATACACGAATATTAAATTTAACAAAAGAAATCTGTAAATTTTACAGATTTAATCTGTTCAATTTAATATTCGTG
>CAJFCP010000131.1:1588663-1602758 GCA_904066005.1 Synergus itoensis | reverse complement strand
AACCTAAGCTCGTGAGATGGTGGTCTCACATTTTTTCCAGGGTATACTCAATCATACACGAATATTAAATTGAACAGATTAAATCTGTAAAATTTACAGATTTCTTTTGTTAAATTTACAAATTTTGATCGCTCCAAACCAGCAGATTTTCATCTGTAAATATAACAGATTTTTTCTGCTATGTTAGCAGATGACTCTAACAGAAGCATTTCTGTAAATTTTACAGATAGAGTTATAAGATTAACAGATTTTATCTGTCATAGTAACAGATTTTATCTGTTAAAATAGCAGAAATCTCCAACAGATCTGAATCTGTAACTTTAACAGATTCATTTTTCTGCGTGTTATTTTAAGTCAAATAATTTCACCTAAGTGATTACAAAAAGAGTTTTACAACTGCTTTCTTTACTTCCTCACGTTTAAACACAGATTAATTCTATACTAAGTCTAGAAAATTACTTCAACTGTACACTTTACACATTTAATTGTTACATTCTGAGCAGAGAATATGTTATTTTAGTTACGAGAGTGATAATAATAATCATTTCAAGGATTTTGTTTTTTCTTTACACAAATTTAAACGTGCAAAGGGATGATCTATTTAAATAAAAAAACGCAATCCATATATTCATCGAGGCCTTTATTTCAATTTGTATGACCTGAAGTCATCATTGATCTGGCGCGTGGTTGTGCATCAAAAGTAGATTTAAATGTCAGTAATCCGAGTTAGTGCGGTGAATTCTTTCTTTGGAAAATCTGATTTCAAGGGGTGTGTGCTAAGTACCGGATTCATTCAGGCGCCTCTGGTACTTTTTCAAGGAGTTAAACTGGTTTTTACACTTTGAAGCATCAGCGTCAGCGGCTTTGAGTACTTTTGGAAAAACTATACCCAGAGAGAACAGAGGAAATGTAACAATGCAGCCTTCGTTTATTATGTGAGGCTCATCCCAGAAAAAAAAAAGATTTCTAAATAATTTAAGCGAATAATAACAAATTAAATGGCTCTCAAAATCATTCTAGGAAATTCAAAAGAATTTAAAGAAATTCAAATTTTTTAAAAATGTTTTTAAAAGAAAATTTTAGTTCTAATATAAAAGACTTGCCTAAAACATAAATATTTATGTGCACATACAATTGAAACGTTCGAACGCGTCGTAACCTTGGATTTTGAAACAAACCGGTCTCACGCCGTGCAAATAGATCACATCTGTATACTTTCAGTGGCAAATACTCGAATTGGATGCTTTAGGAACGTAATTATTTGAACTTCGAAGAGATTAATTGCAATCGTGTTGACTATAATATTCAGCTCTCTGATAATTATTATTATTGAAATATTCACTGTGAATACCGTACATAAAAAAGAGTCAGTTTCACTCACAGAGAATCAAATCGTTTCATAAATTTTATAAAGGCCCTTTTACATTTATATTAGCATGTGTTAAAGCGGAGAAGAAAGGTTCCGACCGGAAGGAAGAATAATCCTCCTGCACGTGCTTTGCATTTAAATGTAGACCAGGAATAACTAGACGTATACTTAACAGTCAGTGATGCTTGAAGTTCTTATGGTATATATTTTATTAAAAAATAAGGTTTGCACTCCAATAAATGATTGTCTCTTTTTAAAAAGAAGTGTGCCTATAAAGCAAAAACAATTTTTTGTTTTAAAACATTTGGAAAAATTTTATGGAAAGTGGATTTACAACAACATAAAGGGATACAGTACTAAAGAGGTTTGAAAAAGTGATTTTAAGAAATTGTTTGCGTAAAAGGGGGTTGGATCAGGAAAAGAGATATACGAGGATAAGAAGAAAAGTATTTACTTTGCAAATTCTCATCCTAATGCTTTCTATTAGAGTAGACACACATGTTTAAAGAGCGGTGTACAGTTTACACTCATGCAGGCCTAAAGGTCTCGCATCTTGTGAGCTTGCGGAGAAGCAGTAGATCCCTTGAGCTCGTCGAATCATTCGTCAGCAACAGAAACTGTGAGATACGAATCTACAGTATCTACACGACTTCGGTTAACAACAAGAGATTAACGAGACACATTTACCCACCGTCCACCCTTG
Organism: Synergus itoensis; assembly: GCA_904066005.1. Lineage (NCBI taxonomy): Eukaryota > Metazoa > Arthropoda > Insecta > Hymenoptera > Cynipidae > Synergus > Synergus itoensis. Next base: position 1,600,686 of record CAJFCP010000131.1, on the reverse strand, counting down.
TACAGGAAATACGTCCAGTTCGCATCGTCCTTCTATACTGTACTTGGTTAAACAACTCCTGGTGAGAAATTCTTGATCCTGAACCAAACTTAGGATTTCCCATCGCTTTGTTTCTTGGAAATAAACCAGACAAAATAACAGAGGTTGCCTTATAAGGGGTTTGACACAATCAAACTTAAAAAAATTTTCACGTTGCGACGGTACCAACTTTAAACCTTGCTATTATAAAATAATTTTTAAAAATGTATCGCTTATTTTATGAATGACCGTATTCATAAAAGTCATTCATTGTAAAAAAAACCTCTTGCGTATTTTGGTTGGAGGTTCTCTGATCGATCCTATTTTCAATCGGGTCCTTCACCATTAACTTGCAGCATGCGATTATATAAACGGCTGAAAGTAAAGAGTGGATAAAAATATATCGTTTATAAAAATTAGGATAAAAATTCTTCGTGTATCCCCTGTCACCTCGGGTTAATTCTCCCCCCACCCCCACCGGGGGGGGGGTAAAAAAACCGTACACTTTTAGAATATGGGTGGGGGGACCCATATTCTAAAAGTGTACGGTTTTTTTACTCTGTATTTCTAAACAGAAATGATTTTCTTAATATTTCTGTATCTAATGATGTTTTTAAAACATTTTATCATATTTTATGCAACCATTTTGTTGCGGTATCTCAGGATAGTATGTCGGTTGTTATGTGCGTGCAAACGTTCACCATTGCTATGCCGTTGTGTATTATGCCACCAACTATCATGCACCCTAGTCAGCGTTTTGATCTCCCACCAGTTTCTATTGTAGCGACCACGGGACCCTCCGACAAGAAACCATCCCGGTAAAGTCAGTTCAAGTTAGTCGCTGTTGCGACTTCGATCTACTCTCTGAGTGCCCCCAGGTGCTTTCATTCCTTTTCTTTTTTTTTTTTTTTCTATATTTATAGTTTTCTTCTGCGACCTCTTCCGTGAGTCAATTGATAAATCCTCGCCAGTTTGGAATACTATTAGTGAATTTGAGTGCTGTTAGTGAAAATCCTCTTATAGTGTTTTATAGTAATTATTGAATAATTTGATGCAGTATTGATGAAGTATTGAATTCAAGGATTAATGAACATTGTTTGCATTCTACTCTGTGCGCGGACATGAGACTGGAACATCATCATGCCCCCATATTGGTAAATATCAGAGTTAAAATACTCAAAATGCAACAGGTGAAGAAGTGCTGCGTGGGTCGGAAATGTGTATTTGAATATTTGAAAGAATTGAGGGCTTTACTTCTCATTTTTATTTTTTTTTTTCTCTATAATTGACAAATTAGTTTCGTATAGCTCGAATATGCAATCAGAAAAAGAGCTTTTCGACAACTTCGCAGTTAAAGTTTGTTATTACCAGAGTAACACGTGTTAAGCCGATTTTCCAAACGCTCAATAAATAAACGCATTTATAAATACATCGTGATTATAGAAGCACAGGACACCATTGGTTTTAACCTTGATCTTTGATTCAATTTGGAAATATAGGTACAGGATCAAAAAATTTACATTAAAAAAAAATAATTTTGTGTTCCAATTTTAATCGCTACTCATGTTATTATTGGACAGAACTGGGCTCCGAGCAAGGCCAGATCTGGTCCTCATTAGCACCAAATAAATTATATATTTCTAGCTGATTTTTAATTGTACTCGAAACTGTACTGCGTGCAGTATACAAAAGACGACTTTTACGTCTAAGGAATTAAAAATTCTCTGTATTGTGCATGTACTGCGCATATGGGCATTCGCTTTCGCTCCGTGTATATTGTAATCTGAGTGAATAACCTGGATTAATCTGGTTTAAACGAAGCGTCAACCTAAGCTCACATACATAAGACGCACTTTAATGAAAAAACATGTAGAACTTACTTTTATTACATAAAATATCGTTTGTAACAAGGAGGTATCTTCCAGCTTCTTCGGAGATTACAATAACTCAAAGTAGACCCGTGGTGGGGGGTAAATGTTACGGTAACCTAGAGTCAACTGTATTTCATATTTGTAACCTGCCGATAAATATGCATGTCTGTACTAAGTCATCTACAGTCGACAAGGTAGGGTTCAAAGCTGTATCCTTAACACGGTAGATAAGAAAGGTTTGAAAAGGGAATTTGAAAAAGTGACGATATGAAAAAGTTGAGTGGAAAATACGATGGCATAAGGGACTTTTTTGCTGGCCGAGTCACCTCGCACATCATTTTTCTGACTGATAGTAACTTACTGATTGATGATAGCTTACTGATTGATGATAACCTACCGACTGATGGTAACTTGTCAACAGATGTCTGTTTTAATCATTGGACTATAAGTGTCCCAGAATCGGCCTAGCTTTAACTTGCAAATTCCACAAAGAACACAGGCCCGGCAGATCACGTTCGGCCCGTTGGGTAGTAGTAGGATGGGGAGAAGTGGGGTGGGAAGTTTTTAATTAAATAAAACAATGTATAAAACTTCGTGGTGATTCATTTTCCCAAAAATGCCATAAAATTCCGGGTGGGTATTTTACCCACATGAAATTTTCCGGGTGAGAGAGAAACAAAATTATCTGCCGGGCCTGAAAGAACACGTGCGAAATGGTTCAAGTTTCTCGAATGTAATCGAATCAAATGAAATTGAATCTTTTTACAAGCGCATCAATTTAAAAAACATTCCTATGGATGCATAAAGATTGGTTCCTTGACTTTCACTCGTGGAGCTATATGTAGATATGTACCTATGCTATGGCAACGTGCAGCATGATCATGAGCCGTGACTTGTCTGTTTTCTCGATGTGGGGGGTGTAAAATATCGTAGTTGGGTTCGTTGAATTATCCTAGGTCTTTCGTATTCCTAATTTCGAATCAGTTAAAATGAACCTGAAATTTATTTTCATAAAATATGATTTTTATACCCGAGTCAAATCGGTCACATTCCAATTATACTAATGAGCGGGAATTCATTCGGATTTATCCAGATTGAAATTTGAATTTGATTTGGATTGAAAGTTAATTTTTATGCAGTGGACAAATACTATTTTTGTATAAATAGTGAAATTTAATTCGAAGTACCTATATCCGGAAACATTACGCCTCATTAAGAAATTAAAAATAGGTCACGACTATAGGATTAGAGGATCTATTCTGGAATGACCTAGTGGTAACAGAAACTCAATTTCATACGCACACATGTATCTAACACTAAATATACATACCACACGCATATCAGACTAAAAATAGGAATTTAAAGTTTCCTTATATAAACTCTCTTCGAGAATTGTAATTTAAGAAAAATTGTCAGTTATAATGCAGATATAATCTTGATAAACGATCAGAGCATTTGTCTTATAGTTTTAAAAGTTAAAAATATTGAAATTATGTTATAAATGTCAATCTCTCTGCATATGCACATTATATTAAACGAAAAGGAGAATATTAAAATAAAATATTAACGAAAACGTACATGATCTATCAGCTTAAGGCCATATGTGACTTATACATGGCCTTAATAAAAATAGTTTCTTAGATTTTAAAAGAAACCTTTCTCTGTCTTATTTTGGTTTATCGGCTGATCAATTTTCCAGGATAGTAGTTGGTAGTAGTAACACAATGAATGTCTCTATCAGTCTCTATTGAATCTATAATCGCTTCATTAGAGCAGAGAACTACTCTGCCGACATATTAGTTGCCATCGCGTTCCAGTTAGAATTCACAGGTGTCACAGGGTTTGAAGTCCGAATCAATTGGAAACCATTCATAATCAATCCGAAGTTAAAATTCCTTAAAAACTTTGAACGTATCTAGTTTTAAATTGTAAGAATATTATTCATAATACGCATATGTTTTTAAATAATTTGATGTTTCTATAATCAACAAAAATCAGAACGAAAAAAAAACGAAATGTATGTCCTTTTTAGAATAGGATACAGACGAATATAAGAGTTTTCTTCAATACTTGAAGTTCGCCTTGAATTTCATGTTTTCCCTTTTTTCTACACAGGAAAAAATTGTTTGTTTAGGGCATGCTGCAATATAATGTACCTTGTAGAGCAATGTGCATCTTTGGTTGAAGGTGCCACGATATTAGAAAGAATGGAGGAAAAAATATTTCATCTCTGGAGAATATAGCGAGTAAATTGTCGTTCGCTGTGTACACATACGGCTCAGCTCCCATTTACGAGCGGAAACATTATTAACACGCAGGCTCGATCTTTTTTTTTATATCTCTCTCCCTTTCTTCCTTCAAGCTAAAGTTTTCCGCTTGAGGTCCGCGAGGCGAGACTACGATCCTTATTCGTCTTTTTCTCTCCTTCTCGTTCTTCCTTTGCGTACTCCTCTTTTTCTGAAATCCATTGTCTCGGTCGCCATAGATTCTCAGGGACTTGCGAGCTCGTGGGAAGGTTCACAGGGTTTGAAGTTTGAACTCGGTCTTCGCCTACGGCCCAGCCGACGGTAAAACAAGAGAGTTAGTCGCTTAAAATTTTAGAGTTCAGTCGTTTACTCGCTTAGCCAAGCTGGTACCATCGCACCTCACTGACAGTAGCAGAAACTAGTAGAACTCCAACCCAATTTACTGATGAATTTACTCCTATTAACGCTTCAAGGGAGACTTGTTACTTAGTTAAGTAGTTTCAAACGATGGAATAACCGCCAAATGAAATTAAATCATTATTGTAATTAACTAATCTCGGATGAACGATCTCGATGTGAAATTATTGGGTCGGCACGGCCATTTTTGTAGAGAACTACAAAGAACTACAGTAAATCTGTTATTTGCGTTCTGTTAAGCTAAGTTCTATGTAGTAGGTTCCGAAACCATGAGCCCCAAGATAAAGGACTCAAAATATAAGTCCAAAAACCATAAGCCCCAAAATATAATTGACAAAATTGCAATGCAAAAAAATAAAATTCATGCCAGAAATGAGGCCCAAAAGGGTGAGAAATTGTTTTTTAAAGAGTGGATTGGAAAAGGAATTTGAAAAAGAGAATTGTAAAAGTGTAAATATTTAGATCTAGCTTACACTCGTGTATACTTGCAGGAGTGAGTACAAATACAAATATGTTATGTGAACTTGACTGTTCTTCTTTCTGTTACAGCCGAAAGAACTCAATCGTTCTCAGGACCCAGCTTTCCGTGCGAGTTCACACCATCATAGGTGAATATTTTAATTTTTATTGTCTTCTTACCCTACTTACCTTTTTCTTTTTAATAAAATTCAATCTGACAGTGAACATACTAATTTTATCTAGTCGTGTCTGAAACTTTAAAGTATTGTTTTAAATGTATTGTGACAGTTTTTTTATCCTTATATACACTGCAATACCGTTTTCATTGAGAATTGTTTTGTTTTGTTTTTTTTTTTTTTTAATTAAAATTCTTAACAAATTTTAAGTTTCTTGAGATCTTGAATTCTGGATTGTCCGAAAAAATTTGTGAGAGCCGATTTATAATGAAAGGTTTAATTTTTTTTCATTCAACTAACTACTATGTAGTGCCCTATTCTAGTTCACGGCTCGTTTAAACGAGTCGTGTTCGCCTCTTGTTGTAAAATCGATCGTTTGATTAACGTGTGGCGAGAGTTACTCAAGTGTATAGGAGTGCGTGAAGAGTACATCACATGATGGACATGTCAGGATTTTTTCTGATCCATTTCATGTTAACGATGCTGGAGAGTAACTTTGAAGTTCTGATTAAAGTCAAACAAATACACATCCTAAAATTGAGAGATAGACAAAAGAATTTCATAAATGACTAATGATTACTTCATAAAACTTGAAAAAAATCTGAGCAATGGTGCGCACAATGTGCACACTGCACAAGTATGCGAGACAAAAAAGGGAGGAAGAGAAAGATACTTGCATACTATAGATACTCTACCATTTTACATATTTTAACGGTTCTCGCCACCTCATTCTCTCCGTAACCTAGCTGCTAGCCCTTGCCGGTATACCACACATTATTTCATTCTTTACTTCCTACTCGATTCAACTAATATAAGCAAATAAAAGGAATGAATTGTCTACAATGTCTACATGTATGTCCTGTCACTGTGACTCGCGATAACCAGAGCGAAATTCCTATAGCGCTATACGTCTTGTAATTGATCAATCTTGTTAGCATTGATAATTTACATCTTTAATGAATTCACATTAGATACGAACTTATAATGCATCTTTAATATATAATTTTATTTGTTTTATATTTTTACTTTTCAATCATTATCAAAGCACTAAATATTCTTAAAATATACAATTGAATAGTTTATTATAAAAATTAGAACCTTTTATGCAACTTGCAAAAACAAAAGTGATCCGATACTATAATCCGACGGTTGTGCACACGAAGAAAAACGTTTTGTACATACAACCCCAAACATCGAAATGAAATTGCGACTTCTTAATCCCTTGTCGGAAGAATACTGACGTTCGTTTCCAATGTCATAAGTCTCTCAACATGAACTTATGTAACCTAGGTATCATGCTAAATCGACTGTCAGAGTTCTGTCTGGGTGCAATAAATTCTGGCATGGTAAAGCAGGATAGAAATTCTGCTGTATACATACCTTCAAGAACATATAGGTGTATATTTTTATTATGAAAAAGAGAGTTGACACTTGATACGGAATTACATTTCTTAATGTAAAATATAAACATAATAAATATACTGAACATGTCAATTTACAAAGAAGATACCAAAACTGATTTGCAAAGGTATACGTATTCTGCGAAAACAAAATGTAAATCAGTATCCACAAAAAAGGTTTTCATTAGGCTATATACAAGGTCTGTAAGTTTCTGGACCATAAAGTTACAGATCATAAATTATAGTTCATAGATCATAGTCAGCATGAGTTAAAAGAAACAGGGCATTGGCCATAGGCAATAAGTCATATAAATCATAGATCACACTATCACAGTCAATAAGTCAAAGTCATGGGTCATAAGGTATTGTTTATAAGTCATGGACTTTAATTAATTTTCATTGGTTGTATACACGAAGTCACGGGTCATAAGTCACAGTTCATTATCTACAGTCATGACTCTTAAGGCAAGGGTTATAAGTCATAGGCCATAAATCATTGGTCATAAGCCCATAGTAAATAGTAATAGCCACGGATTATGCACCACTAGTCATTGATCATAGGTCATAGGCCGTAAATCATGGGTCATACATCATTAGTTGTAGTATGTGGTCACAGTGATCCATCATAGGTCACGAACTCATGATTAGTAGGATTCATTCATAGATCATCCCGTCCTTAGTAGGTTATAGATGATTCCTTTCCATATCGCGACTTCTACTAATCTCTTTCTATCCAAAACCTAGTAAAGATTTTCGAAATCGTTTAATTCGTACTGCACCCTTAATATTTTTAAAAAGGTTTAGGGCGGATCTTTAACATTTAAAAAGCGGTTCACTTTGAAGTACCATTTTAATATTAATATCATTTAAATGAGTCATATTGATATAAGTATATAAAGTCACAGTAAATGTTGCATATATGTATTTATATACCTCTTTCAACAATCGTGCTCGAGCTCACCTCCTATTATTATAATAAATCATGGTGTCTGCGTGTTGCTTGTCTGTTACAGAAAAATTACTCAACAGCGAGGGCCGCGAGCTGCGACGAGCACTTTTTTCCCTCAAGCAGATATTTCAGGTAAGTTTCGTTTAAAACTTAATTTCAGACAGGTATTTTGTTTCAATAATTGAAAAAAATTCTGGTAGGTGTGAAAAAGGGATTAATCTCATGTTTTAGGGAAATTAACCTTTTTGCATTTCTGACACCTATCTCTTTAAATCTCGCGTATTTCTAGCAATCAATTCTGTTCAGTGTCTTTTCCGTATAATTGTACGCTATCAGAAATCCATGTGAAATGGAATTAGTTGTGTCGCCAGATCCGAAATCGCGGGATAATGGAAAACCTACCAAGTTTGATTAAACCCCTATTTTACAAATCTCTCGCAATTCGTCGGGCTCACATCGCAAACTATACATCCGAAGCTGGAAATAGGCAGAAACTCCATTAGTTTCTAGATTAAGAAGAGAAATTGAATATTAGTAACCAACTATTCATATATCCAGACGAGAAGATTCAAACTTAACGAATTAGTGTCAGGATAAAATGAAGAAAGAAGAATGAAAGTTAATCGATAAAATCCAATTGTCCAGGAACAGATTCCTTTTTAACGGAGAATTGATATCGGTTGTCTAGTATTTCTGCCCAGTGTGTATTTTTTATAATTCTAATCTTATTAAAGTGGACTCTGTATTATTTAATTATAATTTATAAAGATATGTAAGCACAAAATTTAATATGTACTTTACAGATTACAGATAGTTATGAATGAAATGTGAAATATACAATATATTTAGTTAATATCCTATAAATTGAAAGGAATTGTTTAATGACTTTAAATGTTTTGCAGGAGGACAAGGATCTGGTGCATGAGTTTGTTCAGAATGATGGACTGGCGTGCCTCATCAAGGTCGGCAATGAGGCCGATCAGAATTACCAAAATTACATACTACGTGGTGAGTACATAAATATATAATAATTATGCCTCTATATAGTTTTATGTTCATGAATATTTAAGTAAAGCCTTGTAAATGATAATAATCAAAGATCTTGCGTTTTTAATTTTCTTCACGTTTATAAAACACAGTAGTTCATGAGTAAAATTCTTTTTCTGTTAAATTCCAAGTGCCTCACTAAGAATGGCATAGATTAAGACATTTCATCCAATCATACTTTGACTTCGATTCCGTTAATGCTATGACTTTCTTGAAACGAGTTAAAAAAAAATATAAAAGTAAAAAGAAAAGAAACTAACTGTCAAATTCAGTCAGAAGGAAAGTTCTGTTTTCTTATACGTTAAGAAAAATACCAAATAAGCAACTCATATAAAGAAAAACACACACACACACACACACACACACAAAACAACACAATGACAATTTTAGAAATAGCTAACAATAACTGTATTGCATAATATATGTATATAGAGAGAAATAACTGTAATACAAAAAATATGATTTTGTAATGATTTTCTCACCTGTGAATTTTTTTAATGCGAGTTTTTTCTCGTTTTGTGAACAGCCCTAGGTCAAGTGATGCTCTATGTAGATGGAATGAATGGAGTAATGGAACACGGTCAAACCGTGCAATGGCTGTATACACTGATCGCTAGTCGTTTTCGATTGGTTGTGAAAACTGCACTGAAATTATTGCTGGTTTTTGTCGAGTACATAGAAACAAATAGCTTGCTTCTGGTAAGAGCTATTAGGTCAGTAGACACTTCTCGAGGGATGATACCGTGGACAAATGTGATGAAGTTACTGAAAGACTATGATGCTGCAGACACGGAGCTCCTCATTTATGCAATGACTCTTGTTAATAAGTGTTTAAATGGTATACCAGATCAGGATACGTATTATGATCAAGTAGACTGTCTCGAAGAACAAGGCATTGAGGGTATCATCCAAAGATATATGTCAAAGCAGGGGACAGATTTGGACCTTCTCAGACAGTTTCAAATCTACGAAGCTGTGTTGCATCATGAGGATGGCAATGACAGAGACTCTCCAATTAGACAGCTTGATGATAACATTAGGTGATGATAACATTAATTTTGATTTTTATTCACGTTATTTAGTCACTTGTCAGACTTTGATTGAACCTAAACTCATAATATTGACTTCTAAATCGGTTCTATTTTAATGTTCCAGGAAAACTCTTCGACATCGGAAATCTTTAATGGATTCGCACGAGCGTCGAAAATCTCGCAGACATTCTACTGGAACGTCGCCGTTATCGATGTCTCTAAACGCTCGCTTGAGTCCGAGATTAAACCATTCGCTTGGTTTAAGTTCCTTAAACAATACACTAAATAGTAATCTTAACAGTACACTAAATTCGAGCAAATTCGAGGACGATGATGAGTCAAGTAGTTCACAAAGTTCTCAAGGTCTTGGAGATGTGCAGGTGAATGGTAGCTACAAGGAGAATAAAGTCGGTTATCCAGGTAGACTATCGCAACTGACAAATTATATTTTTCAACCTTTTGTGTATTAAATCATTTTTCAACTTGTGTAATTACTCACTTTTTCACTAATTGCATTAGTAGTATTCAAACGATGGTCAGCAATAATTAAGTACATAAATATGTCTACAAATTAGTTAGAATCCCATTAAAAACTATAACTTCTGATAGTATGGGAGTGTAAAAAGTTGTTATATTCCTTTCAGTGGACGTTGGTGTTACTCCCGCCTTAAGAAGACGTAGGGAGAGAGCCGAAAGACAAAGAAGCTTTATTAGAGAACAGCAAGAGGCAACTGCTAATTTGAGGGCCTCTATTGGGCACTCGGACGATCAGGAAAGTAAGTTTTATTGCCACCGATAATTGATGACCAATGCCTTACGACCCATGACCAGTGACTTATGATTTATATCCTATGACTGAGATCCATGACTTGTGACTTATGACTTATGACCTTGTGACTATGACAAATAGCAGCCTTCTGTATTAAATAGGTGAAAAAAATAAGAATAATTTTTTTATTTTCAAGGTCCCTTTACAACTAATGGTTTGCGATATACAAATGGTTCATCGTATGATAGAAATGCAGATTCTCCTTCCAATAAATTATCTAGAGGAAATAGCAGAAAGGATTTGACGCCGTTAATGAACGCAGCCAATAAATTAAATTCTGAAGAAAAAAAGCCTTGGTACGGAAGATGCCCTGATGAAGGAGTCGAGTTTGACGAAGGAAACCATATCGATGATGATGAAGATCGACGAGTAGTTTTGCAATTGAAAAGAGAATGTACTGTGAAAGATCTTACGCAGAAACTTGCAGCTCAAAGTCTAATTCCAAGCAGTCCAGTCGAAGAAAAAGTTTCCAGGTAATAAGTAGTTTCTTATGACGCACGACTATGACTTTATAATCAATGACAATGATCCATGTATATGATTCATGATTTATGAAATGACGTGTTTTGCTTTCAGGATAGGGGATATGAGCGGTTTGATCTCAAAAGCAAAAGAAGGTCTTGCAAAATCCAAGTCAAAAGCTGATATTGTCAAATCACCGACGGGTGAAAACTTACCAAAGTTGGCGGAAGTGAAAAAGTCCGAGAACGAACTTCACTGGGAGGAATTAATAAACAAACTGAAGAGGCCGCTTTGTCTTTGTGATCTGGACTTTACGGATCTCAATTCAGATGATGAGATTGATGTACTTGGACCTGTAAATGTGATGAACGGCGTACCACCACCACCACCACCAATGGTTCCACCCCCGGCTGGTTATCGAGCACCACCACCTCCACCTCCCGGAGCTCGATTACTACCCCCCCTTCCAGGTGGTCCGCCCCCGATGTTCGGTGTTAATCTTAAATCTACTCGAACTCATGCTGCTGAATCTATCAACACACCAAAAAGTCCACCACCTTCCTTGACTAAAAAGAACAAAAAAACCGTGAAACTATTCTGGAAGGAAGTCCGAGATGATCCTATTATTTTGTCCAGATTAGACCAAAATAAAATGATATGGGACGAACTTTCACCCATCCCAGTCGATACCCAGAAACTGGAACACCTTTTCGAAAGCAGAGCAAAAGATTTGATTACTAAGGTAAGCAAATTTTTTATTTGTTTTGTACTTTGTCACTGCATTGTCAAAGTTTGTGGGAGCGGGATGCGCGTCCGCTTTTAATGAACGTAATTAACACATGCGAAAATGGGCTTTACGATTTACAACACGGGGTTACATTAATTGTTTTCGAATCAGGAATTCTTCTTGGTATGAGAATAATCAAGCAAAGTGTAAATATTTTTAAAAAATTAGGGGTCGAATGCAAAAAGTGTTCTATTTCTTTTACGAAAATGAAAAAAAAAAAATATATATATATATATGTATGTATGTATGTATATGTATGTATGTATGTATGTATGTGTGTGTATGTATGTATGTATGTCTGTATGTATATGTATGTATGTATGTATGTATG
>CAJFCP010000131.1:1562609-1588653 GCA_904066005.1 Synergus itoensis | reverse complement strand
ATGTATGTATGTATGTATGTATGTATGTATGTATGTATGTATGTATGTATGTACGTATGTATATATTAACGAAGAGTATAATTTGACGCCTATCATGCTTTTTAAAGGGGAAAATGTTACTTCTATGTATTATCTTATCCTTTTAATTAATCTATACTGCTTATATATTTCCCTCAAAATGCCTCATATTTCGGGAATCTAATAGGAATTGTGCAAGTTATACGGTTAGCAAATAACCACACTCCTAAATTAATTTGCTAGATAATAAGGTGCAGCAGAAAAATCAAATTAATTATAATTACTATAATAATAATAATAATAATAATAATAATAATAATAATATTTTTAATCATGAAACTAATGATGATCGGATTTTACTATGTACATATGTATTAATAGAAATTATGGCAATCAACATGACTTTAATCTAAAGGGTGTTGGAATCAAGTTCTAATCTAAAAATTCAATTTCTTCATTTTACTCAACAAATATTAAATTTGAAATTTTTTCCCTCTGTAGAATTAATCAATTTTTAACTAAAATTATGCGTGAAGAACGAGAAAATATCTAATTCATATATTTTTTTAAGTAAAATGAAAATATTGAATTTTGAAGTGAGATTTTGAATTCTTCGTTTTATGCAAAAAGTATCGAAATTAAATATTTTTTCGCTCTGTATGCAATCTTATATTTGAAAAAAGATTAGCGCTTCAGAGCGAAAAAATATTTATCTATAATTTTCGTTGAGTAAAATGGAGAATGGTATTTTGAGCTTAACACTTGGGTCCAACACTCTTAATGACAAGAATCTACGTATAGCTTGACTTGACCGTTGACCGTTGACTTTGGCAAGCACAAATGACCGTCAACTCATGACTATAATGACTTATGACCAATTACATATGAATCATAACTTACAACATTTACATTATGACAAATGACCCGTAAGTATGACCCATGATTTTAACTTATGACCGTTAACTTCATGATTAATGAATTTTGACCAATGACATAACTCATAACTCAAGCCTATAAGCAATAAATGAAAATAACTTTAATTTTATTGACAATAATCTACTTCAGAGGTGATTAGATGGTGATGGTTTTTGAAAACTGACTAATTTGATTCTTATATTCTTTGCAATATTGTTGGTGCTCGCACGCAATGAACGAAATGGCATGCTGAAATTTTACAGGAGGTGAGTCCTAATTTCTTGAATTAATTTGGGTGAAATTAATACTACTTTGTATATATATGTAACATATGTAAAAATCTTTAAAATAAAGTTTATTCACTCTGCTTAACATTGTCGTAATTAGCTTTAATAGCCTTTCTTACTCTTTTTCCAATAAAAATTTCTAGCTTGTAACAAAATCTTCATTTTGAATCAAATTTCTTTGCACTCTTTCCAAAAAAATTCTCTGCAAAGCTGGACTTTTACAATTAATGGACTTTGGCAATTATCGTGGTTACTTGCTTTTTGTTAAATTTTTCTGATGTGTCGCTGTCAGTATCTTTACTGTGAAACTATAAATAATAATTATTAACTCATAAATATAGTATTTTTAGACAAACTAGAGTCATTATGTTTTTATTAAAAAAAATAAACTTTTCATTTCATCGAACAGAAGCAGCAAGAGATGAACAAGAACAAAGAGATCATCGTATTAGATCACAAAAGATCAAACGCAATTAATATCGGTATGACAAAGTTACCACCCCCACGATCTATTAAGACTGCTATTTTGAAAATGGATGCAACTATCATGAACCGAGAGGGTATTGAAAAACTTCTGACCATGTTACCAACAGAAGAGGAAAGGTCAAGGATACAAGAGGCGCAGGCCGCCAATCCGGATCTTCCTTTAGGATCTGCTGAGCAGTTCCTTCTTACGTTAGCTTCTATTTCTGAATTACCAGCAAGACTGAAACTCTGGGCCTTTAAGCTCGATTTTGAAAATTTCGAAAAGGTAGGTCTATAGATACATATGGAAGAAAAATGAGTAATAAGCGCGTGTAAGTCGAGAATACTATCTCGAATAATATTGCGATTTCTCAGTCTACATTGCGAATTTCTATAGTTTAAATTACGAGAACTTGCTTTCACGTTGAATCGCCAGAATAGCGTTTTCACAGTTAAAAATAGATATATGAAATATGTGATGAGAATGTAGAAATGTGATCTATATGGAATGCAAGGAAGAGAAATAAAATGAAACTGAAAAAGCTGATATTTGTGACTTACAGGAAATTGCAGACCCTTTGATGGATCTGAAGCAAGGAATGGAGACATTGAGAGTGAATAAAACTTTTCGCGGAATTCTGAGCACGCTTCTCTCAATCGGGATATTCCTCAACGGAAATGAGGTTGGTATTGAAAGCCCGCAAATTATATCCGCTTAATCTGTCTTCGACGGATAAATTCACAGTGGTTGAAACTTGAAAATCAATATTTTATATAGATTTAAAGTGCAATTTAAGTGATTTAAAGCAATTTAAAGATAATTTAAAGGATTTCAACTGGTTTTAAGTAATTTGAACAGATTTATAAAGATATTAATATACTTCCAAATGTCTGAAAAAATTTTCATTTAATCAAATTTGAATTTAATAAATTGTTTTAGGTAAAAGGATTTCAGTTGGAGTACCTCGCTAAAGTACCTGAAGTCAAAGATACAGTCCACAAGCACTCTCTGCTTCATCATCTTTGTCACATGGTCATGGAAAAGTTTCCGGATTCCACTGATCTCTATTCCGAGATTGGAGCGGTAACGAGAGCTTCAAAAATAGATTTTGATGAATTGGCTTCCAATATCTGTAAATTGGAAAGTGAATGTAAAGCATCTTGGGATCATTTGAAATTGATTGCCAAGCATGACGGATCCACGATGATGAAAGTCAAGTAAGTATTTTTCTCAAGAAGGGCAAACACTTTTATTATTATTATTATTATTTGATTAGACTATTTAGGTCTGCAATCTAAGCAAGGGATAATTTTTAATTATTACTTGTATCCTTTTACTATTTCAGGATGTCCGACTTTTTGGCCGACTGTGCTGAGAGAATAATCGTTTTGGGTATTGTACACAGACGTATAATAAATCGTTTCCACAAATTCGTTCTCTGGCTAGGAATACCATTACACCGAGTGCAGGATACTAAACCGAATGAGTTTTGTAGAATTGTTTCTGAGTTTGCTCTCGAATACAGAACCACTAGAGAACGAGTGATACAACAGCTAGAGAAGAAAGCCAATCACAGAGAGAGAAACAAGACAAGAGGGAAGATGATCACCGAGGTAAGTTCCATTGCAAAAATAGAGAAATTTTTTTTTTTCTCTGTGCAGCATCGACTCTCTCAACGACTGGTGTACCTACAATGTATATTGGACGTTTCCCTCTTGTTTCAGGTTGGAAAATTCAGAACGAAAGAAGATCGAGCTGATGCGGAACTCAGGCAATTACTCGGCAGTGATATTTCGGATGTCGAGAGTCTGCATGGTACACTACCTTGGAGAAGGCAGAGAAAGGAAGGTGAGTTTTCATTTTTAAAATTACACACCTTTAAAGTTGAATATGCGTTTGAGATGCAATCGCTATTGTGAATTCTCATACACGCGGCTGAACGAAATTGAATTGAAAGATTTTTACATACGGAATTTTTAATTGATTATAGTTAAGTACCTGGCATCAGACGTATATAATTCAATATATTTAAGTTACGATAAATCTTTTAAAATCACTTAAAATTATTGAAAATTAATTGAAGTTATTTGAAACTTTTTAAAATTACGTATGTACTGTAAGTTTTATTGAGTTCATATAAAACTCCGTAAAATAGTACATATATGTATCCGATTTTTATTCAAGTCATGCGAGTGTAGATATAGATCCTAGAACCTCCCATCTTTTTCAGAACTAATATTCTGTAGCCCAAGGGCGTAGCTTCGATCCTTTTTAAATGAAATCCTTGCTTACCTACTTGTATCATCTTGAATGTCACTTGGCCTTCCAACTATAGTAGTCTCCTTTACTCCCATGTTCTTTCTGATCATATTGGATTTTACATGAGATATTATCGAGCATGAGAATAAGGAGCAGTGTCGGAAAATCGAAAATACAAACTACGCAAATCTCATTTGATCTCATTTAGGATGGGAATAAGAAAATTTTTTAGAAAAATCAAAAGGATTTTTCTTTAGTCATATTATTGTGTAAGGAAATACATATATAGACTTAATAACTGATTGAAAATTATCATAAATCAAATTCTTAATAACTAAAACAATAAAATAACAATCAAGCGATATATTATTTTTGTACATTTCAGTTCGCACGTCATTGGGTCCTCTGTTGAGGGATGAAACAACAGGTGGTAACTTGACTGATGGTGACGACGAACTATTAGAATGTCTTGTGAAAACGGCCACTAAGTCACCTGCAACTAGGACAACACCACGAGAGCGTAAAAGGACCCGTCACGCCGATCGTAAGTCTTGTAAGTTGAAATCTCCGCACCCTGCACACGTTCTTATCTGCGATCTGCTTTGGTGTTCCTTATTTGTATAACAGAATCCAAGATCAAAATCAGTTAAGATTTTTTTCAAGTACCCAAACTTCAGTCTGTTTAAATTTCATTTATCCAAAAATTAGCGTATATACTTCAGAATTCAATTTCATCATTTTACTTAACAAATATTAGAACTAGTGTAGATAATTTTTGCTCTATAGACATACTATTATTTCGAAAAATAATTCACTTATAGAGCTAAAAGATACCTAGTTCTAATATTTGTGAATTATAATGAGGAAATTGAATTTCGAGGATAGAACGAACCAGGCAATCGATATTACAGATTTTCTCGTACAATCTGATTTCTTTTTCGTCTCTTTGCACTTTATCTGCACAGTTTTCTATCAATTTCTGTAGCTCTTCTTTTGGTATAAAAATAATATTAAGCCTAATAATAACCTAGGTAATAGCTATATTTGTCTTTATGAATTAAGAGGTTTAGGAATTATATTATATTAAATGAAATGTTTTAGTAAAGGTCAGAAGTGACCTTTTTTATTTCCTGAAAGGTCATAACATCAAATTTATGAGCCACGCCTACCTCCGTTTGTTACATTCTGCGCTCGGAACACTCTTCCTTCAACTACACCCAGTGTCATTCAAAACTGTCACTTTATTTGGACACATATTGGCCTCATCTACTTCCATTGACCACGCACACTATGTTCAATTATCCACTTTTCTTACCACGCCCACTTTCGTTGATTTTCGCCTACTTGCATTGACCAGGCCTAAACGCAACGCCTTCTTTCCTACCCTGAATAGGTGCTTTAGACTTAATTTTGAATTTCTTGGAAATCTTTTAAATTCACCGTGAGCTTTTTTGGAGATCTTTGAAATTGTTTGAAATTTATTTTTAATTTCTTGGAATTCTTTAAAATTATATGAAATTTATTGAACTTTGTAATTCTTCGGAATCCGGTGAAATTATTTTAAATTATGTCTATTCACTCTGTAAATCTATCAGTCGAAAAAAAACACAATTTTTATACATCACGATTAAACTTTTGAAATACTCATAAAATTGGGAAATGTTTTTTAACGAAACGATGAAATACGTATCTTTTTTCATCGATAAATAATATAATTCAGTACCAGACTGTTCTGCGGTATATTAGAATGGTCGGGAACCTACCCACACGACGATTTAATATGAATGTGGTCATATATTTCAGTTAGTCGGATAGATGCAGAAAAATCGGAAGCATATATGTATAGCTTTCCAAGTATAACTCACGATAAAAGAAATTTAAATTTAAAAATTACTTTACTGATTTTGGTTTACTATTCTTTATTAGTAAAAATTTAATTTAGCGCTCTGATAATAATAATATCTTACACATATTAAATAAATTCTCAAACGTAGGGGTGTGGTGATATGTTAACAAAATGGTGATGGTTTTAACGGGTAGCCTAGCCTCTGTTCCTTTTTCTGTCCTACAGTAAAACGATCACGAACTAGAGAGAACAACATGACACCGGAAGGGTACAGGCCCTGAAGGGAATTGATTTTATTCTTCCTGATGCAAAAGAAGGTTCGGCGTTTATAAACTCTTTTGGCATGGCTTTTTTAAATCGTTTCTATAAGGCATGACTCTCAATTTTGCCTCTATCTGTTACATTTTTTTCCATTGTGCATGGTGTGTTTATTTTCATACTAAAGGCATTTAAATAATTGCACGTTTTTTTTTTTTTACTTTCTCGGTTTAGAAAAAAATATACAATATGAAAAAGATGTTTTTTTAAATATCTCATTTTTTCTGATAAAATTTGTCCCTAAAACCAATATTTTTACAGATATTTAAAGAAAAACAATTTTTTAGCAAAAAAAATAACATATAAATTATGAGTGTGTTTTTATTGACCGATCTATTGTCTAAATTTAACGTTGTTCGTCAGTGGAAGTGCAACGCTTATTCCACCACTTCATGAGATTGCCCACGTAGCTCATTTCTCTGTGTCTACCTTATAATTTGACTCGTTTCATTTGAAGTGCTTTGTTTCACCAATGAATTATACGCTGCACTGGCATCTTTCATCTGATGAATTATTATATAGTGTATTATATCACCATGATAACGGTGTTAAATGTACCCTCTAGAAAAAAAAAACTATTTTTTCACGTGAACGATAAAAATAGCGCTTCCTTATTCACACTTTCATATTCACGCTTTATTATTTATTTATTTCTCATGCAGTTTTTTCACAAACTACATATCTCAATTTTCTACAGTGATAGAGAATGTTGTAAATAAATAATCGTTTCATGAAAACGAAATTCGGTAGTTTATTAAAGCAACTAGTTTAGATCCTACACAAAACTATTTACATTCATTATTTATATACTATACTGAGAATAGAATTGAGTTTTATAAATGAAAAAAAAAAATGTATTTTAACGCAAAAGTGAAAAATGAGATTTTAGGATGCGCAGTAGAGTAATAAGGTGCTTATAGTTGTGTAATTAACTCTATTATCTAATCAATATATCGAATTCGACTTTGTTTTCTCAGTATCTCTATAGCTTGTCTATTAATATGTGAATAAAGGTTGTTTTTTTACTGATAATCTATTTTACATCATAAATTATATCCAGATATATTATATTATTGTTTCAGTGCGTAGAACATTGAAAAACGGTCTCTCGGAAGAGGAAAAGAAACACATAGCCGCCTACATAAAGGGCTATTGACTGTGATATAAAAATCTGCCCGAAGACTACTATTCGTGCATCGAGCTATGCATTTGTTCGATAATCGAAAGCTTATAATTCGGACACCGAAAAGTCTGAAAGATGAAGGAGAGTTAGGGTAAAGATGTTTGTGCATGCGTAGTTATGCCGAGAAAGTAGATGAAATATTTTTCAAATGCAGTAAATATTTAATTATCTCTTGTGTTACTCAGATTTTTCAGAAGAAATTTTCGCTAAAATTGTTCATTTTAAGTATAAGACTGTTTCACTATACCGATCATTTTTGCTATCTGCAACTTACCGAAATTACAGTAACTTTCCGAAAATTTAACTTATGTAATTCATTTTCTAAAATACAAAATTGTTTGTCTCCGTAAATATGTTTTAAATGATAATTCTCTTATTTAATCATTGATTTGCGATATTCCTGAGTTAAATAAAGGCAAGGCAAGATTACATTATTATTTTAATCAGACGTAGGTTTTCCACTTAAGAGCAGAATCAATTAATGAATATATCGTTTTACCCCATCTTTTCTAATCTTCACAATCCACTCAATTTCATTAAACTTTTTAGAATCTTTCAGCAGCTCCGCCTGTACTTCTCCAGGATTAAGATTGACTTTTTTCCTCGTGAGAAATATGAAGTAAATGCCATTTTAAGTAGGATGTGATTAAAATCACATTTAGCTAAATATAATAAAAATAACTTATTTCCTTAAGCAGAGGGAGCAAAGTACTAGATATAATTTGTGCAGTTTATTAAGACTTTCAGAAAAAATTAATCTATACTCAAGTCAAGTGCAAAAGTGATTAAATTTTCAAGAAACAAATACCATTATCAATTGGCGTTACATACTTGAAATATCTCTTTCGTCTCTATTTCTTTAATTATTCCGTTTCAATTTGCATTGAACTACGACGAGTAAACCTTATTATCAGCTATAAAAACGAATTCGTGTTATTTGAAATGTTTCTTCCCTGAAAAGAAGGTTCTTAATGCCCTTTATATCTTTTTGCTTTTTGGTGTCCCTATGCCGTGCTTCTATATGCATCGGTCTTCCTAGAAATAGTCGATTAACCTTCGACTGAATCATTAAGGTGATAAGTCAATGCCGAAGTTAATGTTAGAGTGAAAATTTTTTAAAAGAGCTAACTTTCCGTACATCGTGATCGATATATGAGAACTTAATTTAAGCCGTCAATGTAACGTCATTTAGAGTGCAATTAATCATTGACTTTCATATACGTAGTATTTTATTTTAGGAAACAAAAATTTAAGCGTTTTTAGAAATAAGGATTTGTCTTTCTGAAAAAATAAAAACGGAATCCAGAGTCATTAACATAAACTGTTAATGTTGTTAACGAAGTGTATCAACGTTGGTTTGAACCATCTGCTCAATTGGTACAATACATCAAAAAAAAATATATTTTAATAAACGAAAATACAAACGACATTAATGAAATAAATATATATATATATGCTTTCTTCCTTGAAAATATTGTTGCCGCCTAAATGGTTGCAAACATTTCTTGTAAAATTGTCAAAATTTGTAAATATTACAAAGATTTTTATAAAAATAGAAACTAAATTTTATAACATTTGCTGCGCTAGAGTTTCCATAATAAAAATGGTAACAGCAGCAAATCTTGCATCTCGAGATGTGCATTCAGAAAAATACGTTGATCATTGAGGCTGTGTACATTTGTACAATTGTACAAATCTACAAATGAATACTTTGAGCAGACACTGCTACGATAACAAAAACTGCTGCTCTTGGCAAGGCAATCAAGCACGTCTGTTTCAAATAAAACAATTCCGAGAGGTTGCTTAGACCAGCAGTTTTTTGCACCGTAGCTGAAAACTACTTGTGGTATACGTAGGCTCATTATTAGCAAGAGCTCAAAAGAAAATTTCTTTCGATCTAAATCATAATAAAAATGTAAGCAGCTGTAGTATATATTTTTTAGGATGCGAAATACTTCGATCTTCGTCATGCAATGGCTATAAATTCTACAGTAGTAGATATAAATATATAGTAAAGAATACCAAGTCCATATGAAATAATTAAGGGCGTTAGATCCAAGTTATAATCTGAAAAAGTTCGATCTCCTCATTTTACTAAAAAAATATTAAATTAATATAAAACTTAGTTCTAATATTTTTTGAGTATAATAAGGAAATGGAAGTGCACTGAGTAACTTGAAGTTGTTAGAAAAAATAAAAGTGCAGACAAAAGTAACTACTACTTGCCTTAGTGCATGATTGTACAATGTTGTATACTCCTAGAATGTGATCCTTATAATAAAGATAGCTGCGAAGAAGCTTTTTATTAACCTACCTTAATTTATCCATATTAAGAATATAATCGAACAAATAGACGTCATAACTAACTTATTTAGATCATCTTTCACCATTCACTATTCGCCATGCCCATTTTTCCTTATGCACACATTCAAAATTCATTTAATTTAATTTAATTTAAAAATAAAATAATTTAAAAATACAAGAATCATTTAAAAATCAAAATAATTTAAAAGAGGTGCCGTGGGTACCCCATTGGAGCTCACTGCCCACTTTATAATAATGTAATAATCTAGAGAGCGAAATGATACCGAATTTCAATAACTGTTAAGTAAAATGGCTAGATTTAATCTTGAGACTGGACCTGGGATACAAAACACTTAAATTAAGAAAATAAACATTAGGGTCAGGTAAACAATTTTAAATAATGTAGTACATTGTATTAACAAAATGTGCTCAATATGCACAATTTATTGTTAACCTTCATCCAACTTTAACAGCATACAATATAATGTAATGATAAAAACGTATTAATTACAATAATATGTTATTTTGTTTTTTAAAAATGCTCTTTATGTAAGTTTCTGATTTAAAAAAACCGATGATTTCAGGAAATCTGGAAGCATAAGAGGATATCAGGAAGTCGGTAGCGTAAGGAACTATGATGGAAAATAAAAACACGTTTGCACGTAATGATAGACAAACCAGAAAAACACATTTTAACAATGTTTACATTCACGTAAAAAAACACTCTCACTGTCTTTCTTTCATAATCTCACAGAATGAATAGATTATCACTTTACACTTGGGGATTGTGCGGCGATTAAAGTGTCTAGTTTTGTTTGTTGGAATGATCTATACAGCAATAAATGCGATTTTCTTAAAAACGATTTACTTTCGGATTCTTAAAAATCGTTTTGAAATCACACAAATTTATTTTTCCTTGTCAAATATTGCACTAAATATTTCTTCAATTACAATGCAATGGTTAAAATAATGGAAAATTCATTATATAAGAGGCAGTTAAGTACTTAGCGTAAGAAAGTCTCCAAAAATTATTAAAAAATTACTAGAGAGATTTAAAGTAAGTCCTTTTGTTAAGCAAGGATGAAAGAGCTCGAGCTCTCTCACACAACAAGGAACTTTGTAACTTCTAAAATCTCTAGCTCAAAAACTATACGTTTGAGAAAATTTTGCAAAAGGACTTTTCGACTTGATTTTTCGTCCTCTGTCCAATCCTACAATCTAAAACATAACTCACGAAACACCTTGTATATTGTTTTATACAAGATGGAAATAAAGAACTAATTAAAAAGAGACTTAAGTGCAGAATGTAGACTTAGGATGGAATTTATTAACAGCTTAAATCCGTGGATTCTTTCATTCAATCTTAAATCTACAATCGCTAGATTGTGTTTATTTTTCACTTTAGTGATAAATTCAGCTTATCGCATTTCATCAAATCTCAGAATAGTTTGTAAAAAAAATCTTTGTTGGCAAAATGTCCAACATCAACTGGAAAAGGTCTGTCTCCAGAAAAATTGTTCTTCAATTTATCCCAGACGTAGTGATAACGAAGATAATCTTGAAGGATAATGTTTGCTCTTTTTGCTGCTTCACTTTATTGTACAAGGGAAAACGTCTTCGTGGCTCTTGAAAAAGTTATACCTGGCACATTAAAATCTTAAATTCCCAAAGCACAGTTCAAAATCTACGAAGATGGTTTCAATAGGCACAAAAATGTTCAAAGCTCGTCGTGCTTTGGTCCACTAAATTCTTCGTGAGAGATGAAACCGTTTTTGTCTTTATCTTCATGTTGGAAGATTTCCTCGACGAGTTTGTCGTGATCTGCCATCATTTTCTTCACCTCCTCGCTTTCACCTGCACCTGATTGCTCAGCTTCCAGCATCTGCTTTCGGAGGTACTCACTCACCTACAGAAAAGAAAACTATTAGGTAAAGTTACAACAAAAGAAAAGATTGTTTGAATTTTGTTGAATTTTTGACAATTTCTAAAAATTTTTTCTTGATATAGCTCATGTTTATAACATATATTATTTTATTACAATTGTTTTAGCCGTTTTCAAGAAACACAACTCTTTTAGGGTTTTCTTTCCCCATTCATAATCCTATAAAAATGTAAATGCCAGAAAATCAAGTTTATCTTACATCACTCTGTGTTTTAAAACTTAATAATTTATTGTCCGCGAACAATTAACGTTTTGATATTTCAAGTTTTTATAGTTAATAAGATATGACAAAAATCGCATGAAAATTTCTAGTTAATGAGTGATTTTATCCCAAATTGTATATTTAATTTATTTTATGTTTGTAATTAGTAGCTCAAAACCAGCACCGAATTTCTTAGAAAAAAAAAGAATCAAAAAGGATCTTGCCATTGCTCTCACCTCCTCGCGGGAAAGTTGGTTGTCTTTGTCACCATCAATTTCTTTGAAGACATTTGCTGATGGTGCCGAGTCGCTGATGTTGATGAGTTCAACGTCGAAGTGTAACGTCGCACCTTAAATGAAACCAAGAAAATGAGTTCATAATTCAATGGAATGTCGAATAAAAAATTATTCTTTAATGACGCTGGATCCAAATTCTAACCATATGAATTTATTATGAATTATCATTTTAAGATTATGTTGAATGAAAATTTAATTTCAGATATCTGAAATAACTGTAGTAATTTGTCTTGAGCTAATGCTAGAATTAAGGATTTATACCTCCAGGAATAACATTGCTAGCTCCTCGATCACCATATCCTAATTCTGGTGGTATCACCAACTTCCGCTTTTCGCCCACGCACATGTCCACGAGTCCTTGATCCCAACCTTTGATAACTTGACCAACGCCTAGTTGAAACGTGAATGGTTGGTCTCTATCCAAACTGTAACAATTAAGTAACATTTCTTTAAATTTCATGATAAAATATCAGATTAAAATCTCAAACTACTAAAAACTAAAACAGTACGTGTTTTAGTAGTATTTAATCAAATCAAATAATTCAACAAGAACAATTATCTCCGTATAATTTACACTATTAAGAATAAAAATAAGTATAATAATATAATACAACATATTGAATAACGCAAGGTAATTTTATTCATCGATTGTTATTAATCGGATTTGCTTGGGATTCATTCGTATTGAAAATTCCAACTGATTCGAAGCGAAAAGTTTTTTCAGATTGATTCGGATTGGAAAATTGCTTTGGATTATAATTTGAATTGGATTGGATACAGATTCCGGACTGGATCGGATTAATTTCAGTAGTTATATGTATATCTGGGATTTAACTATCGAGTTAAGTAAGTTAGGTTTACGATTTAGTAATAAAGCCAGCTATGTTTATCGATTATGTTTCCTGAATAGAAGGAAATGAACCCTAAAATCCAAGATCCTAGCTATGAAATGCATGCTTAAGTGAAATTGGAAGCGCCATGTATTTGAATTACGATCTATATGAACTATTCAGGTCAATGAGGGATTAAATAAATTTGAATGATTAATTATATACTTTTTTTGTACAAATTTTTCTTCTAAATTCAATGTATTTCAAGAGGTATAGGCGAGCACAAATTTTTGATCAAACAATACAGACTGATTGAATTCAAGCGCAAGCGTATAAACTGTCTACTTTTCAAATTATTGTAAAGAAAGCTATTCCCGTAAGGAGAACGAAACATTAGAACTTGCTCGCTGATGAAAAAAGATTCACTTCGGTACACAAGGGACGAAGGCGAAATTCAAAATTGGATGAGTCCTCGGATGAGTCTTTTCTTTAGACGACGACCAGTTTCGCGCTTCGCACAGGACCTGAGGGACCAAGTCGAAAGATAGCTTGTCCAAGGAATAGAAAGTTTATCCCTTGTATATCGCGAAGACGATTTTAAATATTCAAAGAGGCTTTGAGCGTACACGATATCGCGCGCTTACGGCTCGGTTTATATCCCCCTGTAGAGTGCTCTTGTGAAGAGAAGTGGATGGAGAACCGCGGATAGAGCCTGGAATCGGGAGAGAAGGAGGGCAATGTGATTAAAGTTTAAGAAAAAGAGAAGTTTATGTTTAAATAATGAATATAATAATTTATTTAGCTCTTAAACTATTTCGAACTATTACAAACAATATTATCATATGTATTTCAAAATTTCCATAGGAAAGTAATATTTTTAGAAGCAAAAGAGAATTTTTTCAGAACTCATAAGGAGGAATAACTTTGCATAAAATAAACATTTTCATATTGTTCAGGTCCGAAAACGTGTAGACTGAAGATCCGTTGAGAACTCAAGGTAAAAATTTTACATATTATATGCAAGCGTTTGCTAAATCAAGCTTCGCACACGTCGTATCAAAAAATACGGTTCGATACATGTACGGGATTGTGATTTCAGCCTTGTGTGAACATTTCACACTCGCTTCGCTCGTGCGAAAACATTCACACAAGGCTAAAATCACAATCCCGCACTAGTAACGAAATGTACTATTATATTAATAGCTTTAGAATGATGACAATATAATTCAAAGCAAATAAAATTCTTCCAGGTTTTGTATATGAACAATTTATATTTTTTTCTTTAATTATAAGAATATGCATTAAAAGTTTCATCGTTTTCGAAAAATTAGACTAGACTGCACACCATTGAATCGAGACTTTGTTATCTGTGGATAACATTGGATAACATTGTTTGCCATCTTTCGAATGGTTTCGCTCTGGTGGTAAAGATCCAGTCAGTACCTCATCACTCTTCGCGGCGAGAAGCAGTCGTGCGAATTTAATCGTTCAATTTAAAGCAAATGTTGTGTGTCGTGTTTCAATCTAAATTTTATGTGTATCGTTAAACGAAACTCAAAAGCCAGTGATCAGTAAAAATACCTAATTAATGGTACGTAATTTATTAAGTGTAGACATAGGACAAATTTTCTGTTTAATTTTCATATATTATATCTTTACGTAATGGTAATAAACATCCATTTCACTTCTTGTAAAATTAACACATCAGACATTTTTATCAATATTCCAAAGAATATTGATTAAACCAAAGCTATTTCATTCTCATATATCAGCGACAAATTTGCTTTGATAATTGACCCTAGAATCAACGTTCTTCTGCAAAATTTCTGAATTTTACTTTGAATGTGCATGAGTTTAATATAGCCAGAATAGTAGTAGTATCACGACCGCAGTAGTTGGTGTGTTTATTAATATTTTGAATCTCGAAAAAAAGATAATAAACGCAAGATAACCAGTGAATAAAGAATTAATACAAAAAGTGAAAAAAAAAAAAAAAAAGTGAACAATGAGCAATGCATACTCTCCTGAGGGTTGCAGCAGGTGCCTCGCATTTACATATTTACACATTGGTGGAACGATATCAAGCCCAGATAAAAAAAATAAATCGTCCGAATATCGTACATATATAGCAGGAGAACGAGAATGGGATGTGTGGTGCAGAGGATGACAAAAATAAAAAAAGAAATCGTTATCAAAGAATTTCTCGGCCTTTGGCTCTCCGAACTGCAAGAGCTCGTTAACATATCAAAGAACTAGTTGGAAAATGGAAGGAAGGAGGTTATTTAAATTTATTCCACCTCGCATATCGAAAATTCCTATAGCTTCTTGCTGTTGTGTAGGTGTTCACGAGCAGTGTAGATAGGGCAGTTATATGTATATCTATAAGCAAAAACTTCTACCTTTTCATTAAAGGGTCGCTTTACTTTCGTAAATTCCCATAAAATACCTTTTTAAGTAGCTTATCTTGCACATTTTGGTCCTTGAAGGGTTTAACTCGAATACGCTTCTACGATATATACGCAAATTTTATCGCATTGTTCTCGAAGTGCTGCCATAAACGATAATAAAATTAAGCATCTTTAAATAAAAGGTATTTTAAGAATTAAAAACTATACCCAGCAGGGATTTTTGGTATAATTTATTAAGAAAATTTTTATGCCTGCTTACAGTTTTATAAAGTAATTAAAACTCAGTGTATTTGCATTTAAAAAGCAGTTAATATTTTTCAAGGTAAAAAATGTTTAACGCAAATATCTCTGTTTTTATCCTCACCTAAGAAAGATTTATACGAAATTTATTGCCTGAAAACTAATTACAACCTAACAATTTATTTATTTATTGTCCAACTGTATTACTAAACTCGGAATTTAAGATTTAGATATAACATATGAAATACTATTTTCATTCCATTGAAAAAATTGCAAAAAAACGCTTTTTTTTTAGATTTTTACAGTGGTGAGTTTCTTTTTAAAGAATTTAATAATGGAACCTTAGTTATATTCAGAGTCAAACGAAATGTTATTTTTCAGGGATGGCACATCTCTATGGAAATATCGAGATCGAGATCGTGTAGTCATACGACTGCATAGGAAGTGGTTTATATACATTCATAAGCCCTCAATCTCAATCTTATAATAAACTACGAATTCTCTCATTATTAACACGTTTTGGTTTTTTCTTTTAAGTTTTATGACAAAGTCTAAATTGACTTTTTGAATAGTAATAGTATGTAATAAATTACTTATTTTTGCATCACTAAGGGGGAATTTTCCAAAATTCTTCTTCTAATTTGTCGCAGTGGGATTCCTTATACATGAGAGAATATATCCGTTATAAATATCTAATGTAGATATTATAGATACTAGTGCGCTTGCAGCACATAACTACATGCCTTTTAGGTCTTAGATATACTTAAGTTAATTAATTTATATAGACTCCGTCTGATCTGTTTTACTGCCTAAGAAGTTAATGCGCTTACTCGAGAGTTTGTGTGCCTTTTACATGCGCCATTCGTGTTTCTATAATGTTATTTAATTCGAAGTCAGCCCGTTGCGAAAAGATTCCAAAATCCTTTGGAGTCGGAAGTACGAAAAGATGTTAAAACTAAAAAATACCTTTTTGGCATCAGCCCTACATATACTCTGCAATCCTTTCACCACCAACAAATTAGTACTGCATCGTCAATATTAGGGCGTGATACCACGAAAACGGCGAGACTGAATCGACACATGTTTGACGATGCGATCCAATTAACACGGTTCAAAACGAACATGAATGATCTAACGAGCACAGCGAGATAGGTGTTGGCGAATAGCTTGTTTGATAGACGAGATGCATATACATAAAGTAACTTTTTTTTAGGAAGCGAAAATTCCTCTGAAAAACTTTTTATTCATCGAATATATCATATAGTGTATAACCAATATCGTAGAGTTCAAGTATTCGAATATAGGAAGTGCATTTATGATACTCACACTATATTAAATATTAATACCACCACAGTAAATCCCAGAAATAATTTTTAGTCGTTAATATAATATTTTATATTGACGACTTTTTAACTATGGGACGACTATCTAGATATTTAGATATAATATCTTGATATTAAAACTTAATATCCCAGATATTAAAATATTGGATGTTACAATATTTGGATTATATATTTTAATATCTGGATATTAAGTTTTAATATCAAGATATTATATCTAAATATCTAGATAGTCGTCCCATAGTTAAATAGCTAGATATTACGGTTTAATATCCAGTTTTCTCCTTGTATACAAGTAGTCAACTATTTGCATTATACAAATTTAAATAAAGGGAGAGGGGAAGAGAATTATTGGAATTAATCCGTCAGGATACGTTAATTATATTGCCCATGTCATTATGAATGGCGATTTTGAATGAGGATGGGGTAGTAAGAGCATGGAGGATAGGTTTCGACCGGAAGTTGGGATCGCGGTCATGTTAGGATTTCCCATGCGGGGCGTACGTTACGTTACGATACCATGAAATATACAACACTATCTGCAGGAGAGGCACAACATTCGAACGGGCGGTCCTACCTGTTTTCACCTCATGACCACCAACGAACGCAATTTGCCATATAGGCATTTTACCTAACACCGTGTCGGCGACCTAACGACAACGACACAGACTGTTGATGCAAAATCGATTTTACGTTCGCACGTTAGCATGCACCTTTATATTTACAGCTTAAACTTCTTAATTATTATAGACAAATAGAAGAAATTTTAAAGACAGTAAAGATGTATTTGCATCTATTTTGATTAACAACTACCAAGTTTCAATGGATTTTAATGAATATTAGAAATTACTTTTTGGTTATTTTTACTATATCCGAAGAAGAAAAATATCCCATAGATACTTTTTGTAGGAAGAATTACTAAAATGGATTGCAAAGTAGGGTTAATAGAAAAAATATACTGAATTTTGCTGTCGTAATAATAAGATGTCCTGTTTTTATATAAAAAGTTAAGAAAGTTATATCTAAATCTAAATAGAGTACTTTTTCCTGAATATTTCAAAATAAGTAATGGGTCTCTCAGTGTAGAGCGTAAAGCTGTAAGTGTAAAACACCGGAATTGCAGTTTCAATGACGTAAAGAGGTAATAAGTTGTGGGGGGGAGGATTTTAGCTCCTTTAAAAAAAGCTCGTCTGCTTATGCACCCGTAAGTATCACCTTGTAAAGGAGGATGAGGGAACGACTCTGCAGCCGGCTTTATATGAAATTTCCATATCGCCGAAGCACAGAGAGTGCCCCTGTAGTGGTGCACAGTGAAAAGAAGGCACACCGCATCTAGCTCTCACCTTCGTTCCCTAGGTCCTCTCGGTCCTAGGATCTCTTGCGCAAAATATTTGCAATTCTAAAGGAATATCTCTGCTCCGGCAGAGAGTGCAAGTGTGCCCGGATGAAATCTCTCTCAAACATATATAAAGGATATAGACACAAGTGCATAAATTTGCCACGGACGTGCATTCTCTCGCGTATCAGAGAGTTGAATGCAATTTTTACTAAAAGAGAAATTGTTCACTTTTCTCAAAGTTTTTATCTGACTCTTTATTGACTTATTTTTTTTATATTTTATAGTAAATGTAGTAGTGACACGTTACGAGATGGCGTTTTTGGAAATTTATCGGAAAAGAATAGTAATTGGTCTAAAATATAAATTTTTTTTTCCTTCTAATCTTTATTTATACTATAACGACATTCTGTTAATAGTAAGCTATAGGAAGAAGTTATCGTTGATGTAAGACTATTCTTGAAGACATCCATCCATATTTTGTTAGTACAAAGAAGTCTAACTAATTACTGAGAGATTATTTTCCTGCTAATTAACAGAACAGTTTCCGCTCCCTTTGTCTGTCCTTTGCTATTTTTTAGTCTGTCCGAGAGAGTCTGTCTTACCTTTCTGGGCGGACATGATATAGCAATCTAACATAATTAAGGCGTATAACGCGATAATAAATTGATTTATAAAATCTTAGGTTTCTGCATACATAGTATAATCTATTATGCGACGATAAACAATATTTAGAATATAAAAACAATAAATGCAAACAATGTGTTCAGAATGTAATTATAGGCTCTTCGAAAATGCATTAAACTAGTCCCAAATGAGGAAAAAATATGATAAATCATTGTGCATAAAAGTGAAAGTAAAGGGAAAGTTCGAGCATGCAGGTTAGTTAGAGAATACTTTAGCACAAGAAAGTATCTTCACTGCAAACTTTCTCATCGATTCAATCACTATTGCATGTAAATACATGATCTAAAGAGACACATAAGATCTTTTAAAATATCCTGACTTCAAATTTCCAAACAAACACTTACAGATTTTATGATTTTTTAAAAATATTATAGAGTAAATTTTACATCCTGGGTTTTTTTTTATGAAACATAAGCTATCGAATATTTCTACTTGAATACCTAAATATTAATAAGTAAACAATTTAAAAATGTTAAGAAGGTTAAGAATAAACAGTCTATATGATTTACTTTAAAACGGTACATTGAAACAGATTACTAAAAATATATTAGCTGTAACACACTTTCCAAAGTGCAATTATTTGTGAAATTTGGGCAGCAATATAATTCTGTTCTCAAATTTAGTGCACGTCTTGAGTAATTTAGTTCAAGTTCAGTTTTGATGAAAAGGAACTGAGTCATTGAACTAAATGGAGAATGTGACAACAATGAACTTCGACCACATCGTGAGTGTTTGGCTTTCTCTCAGCACTTTCTCATTGAAACTCTTTACGAATGCTCGACAAATCAAGAAGCAAAATAAAAATATAATTTAACTCTTTATAAATTTTTGAATGTATAATTTAATATTTTGAAATTCAATACAATTCCAAGACATTCCAAGAAAATCCATGAAATCTCTTCAAATTACTGAAAATCGTCACAATAAGTATAAAAGTACGACTAAAATTGTACACATTATTAGTTGTTTCTTTATCAAAGTTCCAAATTGTAAGATATAATTTTGCTTCGTTAATCTTGATATGGTTCTACTTTGTATATGCACAGTATTTTATTCCAATTTAGTTTCATCAATTTCTCGTTTGATAGCGTTTCCTGGCCCTTAGGGTAACAATCAAGTTCGTCAGTGCGTTCATAAAGTAATTTGCGATGTTCTGACGTTAGCTCGCGGCAATTCTCTTTTCTTTAACCACTAGAGTTACTTTCTCTTCGACCCTTAGTAACTCTTGAAACATGAAGATTCCGAAAATGTAGTTTCAGGATATCCACACGGTCGATTGCGTTCTTGCTCCCATCCCATTTATTTATTTCCTTTGGACCTTCAAACACGATTCAATTTCAAGCGAAATAAAAAATTCCAGGATGTATTTCTTGTTGGATAGAATTCTATGTATAAACTAAAGTCAACTTATAAGTTTTTAACATTCACTCAGCTTATCTTCACAAAGAGATAGAATTAAAAACTAAGGAACGACAACAAAGAGATAATTCAGAACTTAGGAAAAAATAATAAAGTATACAATGAATTAAAAAACAGAAAGTTGGAAACATAATTAGAGAAAAGGAAGGAAAAAATTACTCATTTTCCAAGTATAGGTATAGACGCTGAAACGCCCTTCGTCATTAATATCGAAGAAGAATTTACGACGAGATTTATGCGTTCTTAATCAGCGTCCTTTTCCTCTTTTTCCACCCTTCGTCGTTCTTCAACCTAGACTTTAGACTCTTATATATAGAGTATTTCCAAGAGATCTACAATCGAGGTATTTCCTATAGGCGAGCGTAAAACGACCTTTTTCCATTTTATTCAGATATAGTACCATTTTCGCTTACTTTAAAACGGCAATATATCAAATTCCAAAAAAAAGTTACGTTTTATTACAAATGCATTTATTACTCTGCGCTATTTATTACAAGATTTAATTGGCAATATTTCTTAATATCATTTCAAAGTGTCCAATCGTTGTTAATCACTTTACCCATTACCCCAAATTGATCAAAAACAGAAAATAGATTTTTCCTTTCCTCATATTCCACGCTTATACATATATATGATTGTCCATTGTTCTGAATTGTAAAATCAATACGTTTACAAATTATTTATTGATTCTAAAGCCAAATATTAGTATATTTATATGTATATATGTACCATTTGAAAAGTAATCAATTTAATCGAAAGTCAATGTAAATCCTCGAAATTCGGACGAATAGTGAATAATAGAAGTTAACGGTAGATGCATTTAAAATCGGTCTACTATATACATAATTACATATATAGCAAGTTTTGTGTAATATACTGTCAAAAATAATTACATCCACTCTGACGTATAATAGTTTTCACTATGTACAGCATTTCAAAGCTTTCAAGGACGATCACTTGTTATCCTAGCAATTTAAACTGTTCCACGTCGTAATCCAGGGTGTTGACGTAATCTTATGTTATCTGAAGGTGTTATTTCTATCACAAGGGACAATATAAGGGATAATCGTTAATATGCATTTTTAAAATCTTTATACTTCTATAAAATTTGCTAGCACATGAAAATACATAAATAGAAATCTACGTTGCAATTTTTA
Organism: Synergus itoensis; assembly: GCA_904066005.1. Taxonomy (NCBI): domain Eukaryota; kingdom Metazoa; phylum Arthropoda; class Insecta; order Hymenoptera; family Cynipidae; genus Synergus; species Synergus itoensis. The sequence continues at coordinate 1,567,200 of CAJFCP010000131.1, read as the reverse complement.
AATTTCTAATCTTAAAATTCGATCTCTACATTATACTTGACAAATAATACAATTACATATCACAATTGAATAGTGGTTTTATTCTAGCTCGAAGGCTGAAAAACAAAAAAAAAGAAAGAGAAAGAATTAAAATGTACGTGAATATCATTTTATCGTATTTTCCAAATAAATGGGTTTGGAAAAGGGGTTTAAGCTCGGGATTAAGAAAAATGAATGGAGAAAGGATTTGAAAAAGGGACATGGAAAAGTGATTTGGTAAAGAGAGTTGGAAAAAGGTGAATGGAAAAACAAATTTGGAAATGGGATATGGAAAAGAGATTTGTAAAATTTAAAAAGTATAAATAATTCAAAATCAAAAATTAAAAATTGAACACAAAAAGGAGCCTAAGCTTTTTTACATAAATATTTAAAGCTTACGAGAGTTGCAACATATATCTGCAAGTGTACAAGCAGCCATATTATATGTGACTGCTTCTATAGATATATATATGTATATGCATATGTCTACCTTCCTAAGTTAGCTGGTGCAAGTCCGTTCAAAATCGTTGCCAGTAAATATTTGAAGTAGCCAGGCACAGCGTTTAAATTTTGAGAGTGCATGGAGGCTGAAGTGTGTTCAGTGGGTTGAGTCAGAGAGCACGGCGAAATGCTACAAGGGTTGTTAATTATTTCGCATGGGTTCTAGAGCCACCAGACGTACTGGTCCGACGGAATGGTAAAAGTTAGATGTATGTAAAAGTTACTTGCAAAAGTAAAAATTAAAGAGTAAAAAGGCAACGTAAAGAGAAAAAACTTAGCAGCAAATAACGCACTTAGTCGAGACTAAAATGTTCTTGTACTCTCTAAGTATAAATGCAGGAAAATCATATCAATTAAGTTTGAACTTTAATTAAACGAAATTTTAGTAGTCAAAAATGTTAATATCTATGAGGTAGGAAAGCAACTCGTATTCAACAACAAAAAGAAAGAAATATTCTAAATTATGTCATATTATTGTCTATAAAAAAAATAAATAGCGAAATATCGCTATCTTTATCGATATTTTTAAGTTTATACTATAGAGTGATATTTTCGTTTGGATATTGCATCACTAGTTTCAACTGCATAAAGCTTTAAAATGTAAATATGTACGACTCTACGTAATTTCAGGTTTCGTTTGACAAGTGAAACTTTGTCAAACGCTTCAGAATTCGATTTGGATTTAGTCCTGAAAAAACGATGCGACGTGCTCTCTCATCAGCTCTTATCTTCCCTCTAAGGCTCTTCTACCATCTGTTTCTCTTGGTTTCGTCCCTATCTTCTCTCTATGCCACTTTCTCATAATCTGCTGCCGCTTACATCGCCTCATCTACATTTAAATCTCCTTCCCTACAACGCATTCTAACCTTCCTATTTAAATATTTACTAACTTTTGTAAGCATACAAACATTTTAAGGGATTTAAGACGGGATTTGATTGTGTTTAAAAAGATTACGAGGCATTACAAAGAAATTTGAGGTATTTTCTGATATTATAAGCAATTTAAGAAAAGTAAAATTTTAAGCCCTCTGGATGCAGGGACAAATGAGACATATGAACGAAGTTAGAAAAGTTACAAGAACTGTGAGAGCAATTATCAAAAGTATATACTATGTTCACAGCATGTCAGAAAACACTATAGGAAGAAAGTGCACAAGTTGATGTTAGATGTGTTCTATAAAGAATGCCTGAGGTAAACTTATATATGCTGGGGAGGGTTAGTAATGTACACTTGGCCATTTTCTCCATGTATCGATTTTCTAAAACATTGATGCTTTGCTTAAGTTTTGTAATACATACAAATTCTTAATCAGGAAACTTGAATTGACATAGGATTTCTGTCTAACATGATTACATTGACTAGTATCTGAACGATTAAATTGTAATGTCTATTGATTCAGCTATAGGTATTAATTATTATCTAGCCTTCTCACACATCTACCGAAATAATATGCTTTTCATTTGTGGAATTCGATTAAGGGTCCGAGAAAATTGCCGGATATCACCTCGGAAACTGAAATCATGTCTCCATCTCTCTGTATTGAATCCTCGCAAATATCGTACGTTCGCACGAGTTGAGATCCACACTAAAAAAAAAGTTTTGAATCAAGCCCGAAAGGTCTAGTTTGTGTTACATTTTAAGCCAGCTTTTAGGCTTAAATTTAGTTTTAAGCCCAAAAACTGACTTAAATTGTAACACAAACTAGACCTTTCGGGCTTAATTCAAAACTTTTTTTTTTCTGTGTCGCCTTGAAACTGCGAGAGTCTATGCCTCCTGAGAGCGATAACGACGAAGGTAAAGGACGATAACAGGTTATAGAGGATGCGAGCCAAAAGACGACGCGACGGAGCTCGTCTATGTCGTCTACAGTTCTGAGTCTGAGTCGAGTATAGAGTACACCATCATAACGCTATGTTATCGGAACTCGCACGCCTTTGAACCAGGAAATTTAACTGCACATTAGTCCCCTAGACCTATAGAGTTTCCAAGTCTCCATAAGCTTACTGATAGATATCAGAAGTGCAGTCCATTTCTTGACGCAGAAAATCAGATATTATTTAATTGAAGCCTCAGTTCTGGACATTTAGTTTAGAAGTAATTGCACGCGGAATTGTCTTCATTGATCACTCAAGCTTCGTTCCTTTAATAAAAGCTATCTATTATTTATTCAGAATAATTTTAAAGCTGCCTTACTCTTTGCAATAAATGCATTAATAAATTATCTGTATAAATTTTCACATTGTAATAATTTTAGGTTTTTACGAAAGCTTGAAGTCTTATAGAAGAATATTTTTTAAAAAAATGTAATCAAGCATACTTCTAAACCAAAAATCGTACCTATAACTTTCAAAATATAGTTAAAAAGAAATTTCCTAGAATTGTAGGAAATTTGAACCTATAATATACCTATGCTTTTATATACCTACATGCTTTTATATATTTGCTTTTATGTATTTGCATTGGGTATTTTATATGCTCGTCATGTGTTGAAAGAGTCTCGGAAGGGAGTGCATTAAAATGTTAGTAGAACATTCACAGTGAAGAAAAAGAAGAAGAAAGAGCGCAACCAACTATGTCGGGATGTACATTGTAATGTACATCATACATGTACAATGATGTAAAACTTTCACACTGCGGAATTTAAGTTAGAAAGAAGAGATGAGCAATCTTGCCAAAAGAAGTCAACGTTCTTGTTCACGAATACTCTATTTATATTGCTTTTCAAAGTTTTCTCCCTATATGTACTTTCTTCTCTTTTGTTTTCCCTTCTTTGAGTATTTTAAGAAAGTTTAAAAATATCGGTTTTACAACACGATTTTACATTCTCATCAGGGAGAATGTATTATTTAAAGAAAAGAGTTGTGCATTTTCAAAAGTTAAATCTTTTTCGTGTGATGATACATTTTTCTCTAAATTCAACGGGTTTCGAGAAAAAAAAAATAGAAAAAACGCAATTTATCAATTTAAAAACTACTGTTCCGGCCAACACGCATCATTTAATTCGTACATAGTTGACTTCTGGAGAAACTATCTTTCTCGAGCGAGTTTGCATGCTCTCATAGTGCAATTAACGGTTCTTATAAAGGCTGTGAAACAATTTTGTTGGTAGAGTGATTAACATGGTCGGTCATTGTCATTGTCCTGTCCGTCAGGCCCGGCAGATCATGTTCGGCCCGGGTGGGTAGTAGTAGGATGGGGAGAAGTGGGGTGGGAGAGGGGAAGTTTTTAATTAAATAAAACAATGTATAAAACTTCGTGGTGATTCATTTTCCCAAAAATGCCATAAAATTCCGGGTGGGTATTTTACCCACATGAAATTTTCCGGGTGGGTAGTACTACCCACCGTACCCACATTATCTGCCGGGCCTGCTGTCCGTCACAACCGACCCTCATTTGCGGCTATAATATAAGGTCGACGTTGAGCGAAAGGTAAAAAGGATAATTACGTATACAAGAAAAATATACACTTTCTCCACTAATTTAAATTTATGGTAGTTTATAGTTACCGACCAAGTCATTAGAAACGATTCTTTCATATTTTTGCTTCCTCATAGAGGAAGCTTTGTAATCGTTACATTTTCCAATATTTTTAAAATGGTTTAATTAAACTTTCCTCACGTGATAAATGTCTAATACAACATTCTAATTAATTGTGTGTGTGTGTGTGTGTGTGTGTGTGTGTGTGTGTGTGTGTGTGTCCTATTAACTTAAAGACAGTTGTAGATAAATTGATGAAATATTAATTTGAACTTTTTAATTTTAATTTTGAACTTTTTAATTAATGGCTCAACCTATATCTCAAAACGTGCCCAAAGATTTTTCAAAATATTGAATTTAAAAATTTTTATGAACATTTATCATTTTTAAAAAAATTAATTTTTCGACAATAACTTCTCAAATAATCAAAATTCAAAGCTTATGTAAAGGAAAGAAAGATTTCTTGCTTCGAGACGAATCGATTGACCTGTATGATTAATGCATTTTATTGAATATTAAGGAAGTTATGCTTTTATTTGTAATTTTGAAAAATTTCGTTTTTCGTTTTTATCTTTGTTTTCAAAGCTAATGTAA